>UXSR01000215.1:0-55884 GCA_900604375.1 Mesocestoides corti
AGACACTTCGGTGCTTCTAAGAAATTATTCCACGTCACGGATAGATGAGGAGCCCCATTCCTACAAATTAACAAAATCCTTCAGTAGTTAGTACCTTTTCCACATGTCAGGATAATAAGACAGATAAGTATTTATGCACCAGCCTAAGCTTAGTTTGCTTTCATTTCACCTATTACCATTTTATCTCGAATCAGGAGCTACAGAGAACCCCAAGTTCCAGCTTAGACAGATGCTTCACTTGGGACGGTTCTGGAGTAATGACCAAGGTATGGACAACGCAAATACCCGGCCTTTACCGGTTGTGCATTTCGACCAAGTTTGTTTCCTCAGGCTCATTGCGTGGGGCAGTACCAGGGCTAGTAGCAGCTTGATATTCATTTCATTTTCCTTACTATGTCCTGAGTGATACAGTAAACCGCATTAGGTTAGTAATTTTCGAAGAAGATCATGGCTAGCTTGGAAGGATTTTTGGGAATTCAAAGATTTTTCTCTCTGATAGTGAGCGTTTTCCGGATTAGTACACCCTGGTGTCATTCAAGATTATTCACAGGCAGAAATATCGCCTACAAATTCATTTTGGAGTGTGTGGAAGTTCATCCCATGCTGACGGTTATATTTTTGCTCAATAAGTAAAGCTATGACGGGTTACCTGGCCTGGTGAATTCGATAGTAGTTCATCAATACTATGAAATTTCAATGGGATAACGGACCTTATTCTAAAAAAATGACATATATTTTGGTTTACGATTTCTTATCATAATTAAATGTGCAGGCCGTTTTCACGAAAAGTGACATATTTAGGGTACCTACTCTAGAATTGATTGAACAAGAAGTTGTGAGAAAGGGTTACAAAAATTCAAATATTATTAATACTCAAACTCGTTTTTTCGTTTTATGAAGTTATTTCTTTATTTCAAAGTAAACAAACTACTTACTATAAAAATATAGCTCCAATTACACACTAATTCAATCTTTTAGTCAGTTCTTCCTCACAAGTAAAGCGTGTATTAAATTATACTAATACTTCAATGTGGTATTTGCCAAGAATATTCATTCTTCACTATCATAAATATGATTAAGTGTAAATCGTCAGGACCTCGTTAAGTGGGGATGAGTTTGTTTTATAAAAAGTGAATTGCGATATTTATTAAAAATATAGTTTAAAAATTGCTTGCCTCTAACTCCTCCCACGGGCATTTAAACGAAACAACTCCTTTGGGCGGAAACCGGTGATTGGCTTGTGGACGAGAATTCAGTAAAAGTCACGTTCTTGGGGAGGATTTTAGCGTTGTAATGGTATTTTAAAACATAAACACATCTTCCATATGAAAATGGCTGTTTAATTAGTGATGAAATAAGAGACTCTACTGACGTTCACGACTTAAAATTGAAGATTCCTGCCTGTGACCGATTCTTTACAAAGTGAGTGCGTTTTCGGTGCTTGATGAGTTCTGCTGTTCGCATTTTTAAACTTTTGATGGAGGAGAATTTCACAAAGTCTCCACTCAAGTCCGTTCGTTTTATTCCATCAAGCTGTGTGCTTGAGGCCTTTACGCTTAATCCCATTATGCACTGCTTTTTGTAGGTAACACCCAAATGTTAAGGGCTGGACTGCAAGGTATTGCAGTCCTTTGACGTAGTTAGAAAATTTCAATGAAAGGCTGCACGTCAAGAGACCTCGTACATATGGATCAATGATTGTTTCATAACATTTTTCCCAACCATAAATCAGCTTACACAGAAAAAACTCTCTGACGCCCTGTAAATAGGAAGTCGCCAGGAGCTGATTTCTTCCGATTTCATCAACTTGTTCAACCTTGAAGCAAAATTATTTTTCGGAAATACGAAGCCTTATGCATAAAACTTCTGAAGTTACTAAGACCAATATTGATGCCCTCACAATAATTCCTCTTATAAATGAGACATTGATTAAGAATCCTGTTTGATGAGCTATTCCTATTATGTTTGTATGAAAAAAAATCCTAAATTAACCTTTTCTACAATGGGTGAGTTATGTTTTCGTTAAAATTAAATCACTTAGTGTGCTTATTTATAGCCGGTCACCAAATGTTGGATGCAGCAGAAAACGACAGTGCAAAAGTTTCTTTGTATGTTTTTTAAATCAATTTATTTGACATGATATGCGTTTTGATCTTTTTGTAATCAATAATTGGCCTAAGAATGGCTTCTTGTCTATTGATTTGTGCAAATTAAACTGCGCATCACTAAGTGATTTTTGGGTACTTGCAGTCGAAATCAGACTACTTTAGAAAGTCTGATTAAAAAAAGAGATTAATTTCACTTCTTAAACACAAAAAGGAAGGTAGTCTGAAAGCAGAAGTCTGCAGTCCTACCAGTTTTGAAGTTCCATACTGCATTGTCTTGCTTGGATCCCATTAAATTTCATGTGAACACTCCAAGAGACTTGTTCTTCAGACTGACAGGCTGTCCGTTGTAATGGTCAGTCAGACCCAACCTCGTGTCATCCCTAGATGGGACGCGCATTAAATGATTTAAAAGTTTTCAGGTTCGGTTTAGCATCTATTTATTATTAACTAAAACGTCCTTCTGTCAACTCAGGAAATTATCAGTTAACATGCATGACATTACATAGTTAGTGAGGTCTGGTCTCAATTGATGCATGACAGGCTTTGTTTGCGAATGAGGAAGAATTTGCCAACCTAAGGTGCCACCATAAACCTGATGCAAAACGCAGTCGCATCGAACGGTTCAGGCTCTGTTCACTACCCCATAGACAAAACAGAGTCATTCTTACTTTGATTCTACTTACTCTATTAACACAGACTCCTGATTAAAAGCTGTTACGGCAAATGTGGATGCTATTCTGGATTCGACACACTTGAAGTTACCCTGTGATAAGAAAACTTTGCTCAACCTGTGTGCTTAGCCGTGCATCCAAAGGGATCAGTGATGTTACGCGGCTTCAGTGAGAAACAATGCTGCAAAAATCAAGGTATGTGAATATTCCTGGTTGGTTATGAACGAACTAACCTCAGTTTCTGTAGACAGATTTTTAACGTCTTAAATACAGATTTTTTTTCCAAATTTTTCTTATTTGAGCTCTCTCGACACATCGCACTTGTATTTGCAAAGGCATCAAATGCCACACAAATCAAGCGGATCTGGAGGTCACTAAACGGTCTCGTCTACCTTGTCGCGTAGCCACTTCGCCATCCTCGGTTTTTGTGGATGCCAATGAACAAGACAGTCGTAAAGCCTACCTATCTAGTGCCACAGCTAAATCAAAATGTACTTTCTAATTGAGTTTTGAATTTGTGTCTGAAATTTGATCCTAGTGGTAATTAATTACGAAATGGTGATAATGGACAAGGATGTTTAGACAAATTAATGGTCCCGAAAGGTCACCTGTGTGCAAAAATCACCTGAAAGTCAAATCAACTAATTTGGGACCAAAATAAAAAATGAATCAATGATTTTTCTGGTTTGATGTGGAGCCTTACCTCCGAATCCCTTTGCTTAGTAAGTGATGATTGCCACCATTTGCTAGAAGGAGGCTAGATTTTACAGTGCCAGACTTAATCAAACCTGGATGTTTTAATCAAGCTCACTAGGCCACGATGGAAAGACCCAAAGGAACAATGAAACCCACAGGCATCTAATGATTTGGATGCGAGTCAACTGTCAGATGTCAAGTGCATGTAAGGAATTTCGTGCAAATTTGGATTCTCGAGGAAGTGTGATAGACTCCAGGAGAATCGCCTCTTTTGTCCAAGTCCCAGTAATAAATAACTCCACTTTTCTCTTCTTTCCAAACGAGGACTTTAATAACGTGCTCGAGATTTCTGAAGGCTCCCGCTGTCCTACGGGAAAAGTTGTGTTTTTTTACGGGCAACAGCCGTCACACTCTGTCTCTCTCAAGCTCTAATTGCTAACCAAGTTTTCAACATATTCATGCACTAAATAATTGGCTTCGTTTAAAATTCGTTTTCAGTGTCAAAACTAAAAAGACTCCCCAAACGCAGGGGGATAGTTAGTTGAAAGCAACGAAGAACACCGCACTTTACAAGACACCAATCATAAAAGCGGCAGCACGGGACGTTTGAGTGCTTCAACTTTGACGGATTACGATTGATAAATGAAATTTTTATCAAACCTTTTGCCTTTTTTACGCATCCATATGTATTTGTGAGATGAATGGGCTTGACAAAGCCGTAAACTTCAACTGTGGGTGTGACACTGGTGACAGTTACGTCAAAATTCATGACACGCTCTTTTAAACACAAATGCAGGACGCAATCAAATTCATGACGAGAATGATATACTAATGCAAAAAAAAGCTGCCGAAGTTACTGACCATAATATATCTGTGTTCGTAGTTCAGACAGCTGCTCAAATTCTTTCGATTGATTCGGCAGTCGGTTTTGAAGGTTGATTTGATTATTAATCGGGCAAAAAGTTGGCAGGTGACTGCAGCATTTTCATTATTTTTTGTGTACCAAGTAATTCAAATATGAGTGGTGCGTAAATGAGCTCACTTTTGACCTCGCTCGTTGTTTGAACTTCAGGATGGTTCAGATGCCCCTGTTATCTGGCAGGCACGTATGGACATTCAGACAGTGTGAAATTAAAACATATTTGTAGCCAGACTTAAGTCTGATTTCTAAGTAGTGGCTAATTAATGTCTCTCGCGTTCACAGTGTCCCCATTTTGAATAAACGCGAACATATTTTGCACCTTCTACCTCGAGGCTTATCTGGGTTAAAAGCACTCCCAATAATCTCGCCTCATAATCCATGGTTTCTTTATTAATTTGTAGTCATATAGATCACTTCTTTAAAAAATCTGACATTTTCTATCTTATTCCTGATAGTTTTGTTAAATTACTGGAATGTCGAGAATCTTTCACACTACCGCCAGCCGGTTTTACTGCTTTATAATGCAAGAAATTCCTCGTTATCACTAATTTGACGACGCGAATTTCCCGCCTACATTTATCACTGGATAAAAAACTAAAATTAGTCTGTTAGGTCTGGTGGAGCATGTCCTGAGGCTCAACACGTTCACAAGGCGCACAATTTATTTAAGCAGAAGTTGACACTTTTTCAAACCCCTGTTGTGACAGTATTGGTTTTGATGTGCACAAACAGATGTTTGTGAATGGGAACATTTACTGAACTCTCGCTTTTCAATGGTGAATGAACTAATTCAAAATGACATAGGTCAGGTGCACAATTTGTTGACAATCTATGGAGTCTTAAATTTCGATTCATGGACCATAAAGCCAGTGTGATACAGCACCGTACTGCTCTTTTGAGTGTCTCATAGAGGACGCAGAATAATACCTGAAAATGATGTCAAACAAAATAACCTTTGTCTAGCAACAGCAAGTGCCTTACAACGAGGACAGATGTGCATGATGATCACCAAGTATACATTGAGTCATGGACCCTGTTTGTGCTCTTCAGTTCTGACCCGCATAGCTCGATAGGCTTCTACGCGTGATGAGTATCTCTCATTGGGACTGAGAAGTTTATATGCATATATATATTATACTGTACTCAAATTTGTCATTTTCATTCCCTATTCACTATGGCTACAACTCATCCGTCATTCCTCACCGAAAGCATCGCTGTCTCAGCTGTCTCGCCTGGGCTGCTACCTGCTTGTCTGTCAACAGAAATGACAGGATTCGCTTCTCACAACCACGTCTTGGTGAATTCTTCTCCGCCGCCGCCACCACCACCTCCGCTGCTCATCAGCTCAACTCATCACTTTATGTCTGCACACACACACACACACTGAGTTGAGTCCCTACCCCTCTCACCTGTCATTACTAATTATTTTTAAGCCGAGAATTCAAGTCTAGTGGCGTTAAAGTAGATGCCTGGGTGGATTATGACTTCGGAGATCACTTTAATTAGTGCTGACTGCAAACAGAAGGTCTACTCTGGTCTACCAAAACCACAGAGTAAGGGAAGTCGACAAATACTGCCATCATGTTTAAAGGCGGACACCCCCACCTTAAAATTGAGCTCCAATTCAATGAAAGAACTATATTATTGTTAAAAATAAGTCACTGAAGAATAAACTTAGCTAAAATATTAGCAAGGTTAGAAGAGCGCTTGAAAGGAGGTTGCGGCGTACCAGAACTGCGTAGTCAAAGAATCGAGCACCAGAACAACTGAGAAGAAAGAAGATGCTAGACATGCAACCAGTTTAGGCGGATTGCATATCAAAGCTGAAATTGAATAATGTCTCATCTTACAAAGGTTTCCTCTTCCTTTACCTCAATCTGGGTTCTTTTTGTTAGCATTGACTGTATTGAGGGCTTGGCTTGTGATTAGGGCCTTAACATAAGAATAATTATTCACTCTTTTTCATTCTGTATTTTGTACCTCGGTCGGTTTAATGTGACGTTGCCATCATCCAAATAGTCATCTAGTGACTAGCACACACACAGCTGTTTGCTCAGTGATGCCAAATGTGAAGTGGAGTTTGAACTCGCAGCCACACATGTCTCGATTGGGGCCTATTCTTTAAACTAGCAGTCTGACCATGAGTGAGGACAAATTCCTCTTCGTGTAGGGTCTTCAAGTAGGTGCTTCGAAGTTTTTTAAGGACGTGAGTTCGAGTCAGACACTGGATATTTTGGCGCGGTCTGAGTCTGTCTGACTTGACAACTCCTGAGGCCCAATCCGAGGGCGCGGTGCTGGTGTGTGAGGTCGCCAGTTGTTGGCTCCGCGCAGTCACTATCGCGTTTTCGTGAGAAAATAATAATTCACCAAATGCGAAAGAGTGAGAAAACAGTGCACCAGAAATTGCCTACACAGCCCTCCCACTACCAGGTAGGCAGATGGACACGTAATTTATTTGTTCATGTGTGTGTGTGTTCACCGTTTGAATAATGACGCGCGACCCGTATAGGAGACAGATTTGATTAGTGCCAATGCATGACCCTCCTCTAGGCTGATTAATCCGCATCCATAATTCCACCTTCTTTTCAACGCAAAACCAGTAAGATCCTATGAATAAAATCAGACAGGAATCATAAAGTTTGATTTGACATTTGGATGTTCCCAGAAATCAACTTAATTAGGGTGTCCAGTGAGCACTCTTGAGTCTGGAGTTTGAACATTATTTACATGCCCCAGCAAGAAATAGCGAGCGAGAAGACGATTTATGTTTTGAAATAAAATTTACTTACTGTGGTCTCCAACACCAAGCTCTTCCTAACCATAAATCTTGTTTGTCAAAGTGCTTTGGTCTTATGATTATATCATCACATTGGATGAGACTTCATTTCCGTATTGTGTCATTCGTTTCCACAATTTTCTCAAATGTGAGAGATCGTAGACTGGACGTGGTACTTGTCACATCATAGGTGTAAGCAACCATGTTATAATCCACCATTCATTCTTACCCGTTTCCAAATCAAGCGGTTGTGGTCCTTCAGATTCAACTCAGGTCTCAGTATAGTAGGGTTTAAACTGCTTCAAAATTGTTGCGTGGTTTGATTTTAGACTGTTATTTTGCCTACAGAACCACGAATGGCTAGGGTTTCTACTTTTTGTGGAACTGTGTAAATCCGGATGCTATTTGACAAAACTTCTCGAAGTGTGCGCACATTTAAATTGAGCTTGGAACTTCCCGTAACCTCTTTTGTGGCTCATTCCATAAAAGAAGATAAACTAATGAAGAACATGCGTTGGCTCGTCACTTGGTATTTCCAACTGCATCCTTCTATTCAGTTACAGCAAAATTCAGTAGCTCAGTGTCTGACAATAAAAGAGACTTGCGAACGCATGTAACTGGATTATATAATACGGCTTGTGCATTATCGTGCACACAGGTGTGCTAAACTAGGGAACTTCAAAGGCATTTTACGCTCACCACTGCCGCTTGGTAGGGCAAAGCGACGAATGCGAGTGCTTGGAACTATAATAAACGTTGATTAAATCAGACATTAATTCCTGTAAAGATATTACCCCGTTTAAAAGCAGCACGTTTACAATATACAACCCCAAATGTTCCATTCCACATTACTCGTTGCAATAACGTGAAAGTTAATAAATCATAACTTACGTATTCGCGTAAGCACACCTAAAAGGTGTACACACTCATCACGCCCTCTTTATATAGAAGAAAGCTAGGTGCGCCTTTGCTAAATTGAATGGCATTCCCTCTTGGATAGCATCGACATCCACTCCATATGTCCGTCTGGACTGTGGCTGCGCTGAAAGTTATTAGCTGTCCAAGTTATCAACCATAGTTGTCCTATGCTCGACTCCAAAAAACAATATTGTTGGTGCAAAATTAAGCTCGTGACTACAATGAACTCGAAGCATGATTCCATTGAAGCCTTCGTTATTGGTGCAGTCATGCCTACCTATTTCCAAATGTGCCAACGAGTCTAAAACGCTTAATTAAACTACTTTGGAGTAAAACAAATGCAAAGAAAATGCAAGTCTAAGTAGTACCAAAAGTACGATGCATTGCCCTATTTGCTTCCAGTTGATCGAACTTTTGCCATTGGACAAATTGAATATGGCAATCTCACATATCTTTTGCTTCTCGATGCAAGTCACTGATCTTTTATTTGAAATTCAGTGAGACTGTCACTTACAAGACATGGTAAGTTTTCAGGATACAAATCACCGCCTTTACCTAACCTTTCAAACATGGCATTGATTAAACTCAGCCCAAAAGCCGAAAACCACACTAGTAGGGACTTTGAGTTGCTTCTAAAAGTGACTTCTTCAGTAAAGAATCTAGGCTTAAATGACAGCCTTTCAAAAAGATCTAACAACAAGGCGAATATTATGCGTAACGCTAGGCTAAATTTGTTTTTAGACTTAACACAAACTTCAATTGTTAGTCAGTTATGCACAGAGTCCAGGAATTCTCTACGCCAAGCATTTATTGAAGCAATTTAGCAGCGTATTAATGGAATCGGAGTAAGGCACAGCAGGCTTAGAGGACACGACTTACAAAATTTGTCAGTTAAGAGTGCGTTTGATCGGCGTCTTGGCTGTGATTTCGTTTACCCAGCTACAGACCATGAAAGTATGCATGATTGACGGCTTATAAAAACATATCTATGATTCTGCACAATGCCCGTGGGAACAGGCTCTTTGTCATTATGGTCGGGTTTATGACCATGGGAGCCTTGGACGTGGGTAATTTTTCGGGTGCGCACGTTTATGGTTCGGTTAGTCAAAAGGTTCATGCCGTGGCAACCAAATGGACTTCCTTGTGTGTAGACACTTGCCGTGCTTAATCCACAAGCTTTAAGATCAAACCCTGCGTGACCAAAAAAGGTGGGCCAACTTGTTAGGCTGTATTTTGTGCAGAGCGGTACGTGGCCAACGCCGAATCGCGCATGTGCTCTTTACTTAGTAACCTTAAAGACAAGTATCATGGGGTGTCAACTAACTCACTTCATTGTCAGTGAAATCCAGACCTAGGCAGAGTATAAAATTTTTACCAAGCACCTTAAAAGTGTTGCATTTAACAACCGGAACCTAGAATTTTGGACCCCAAAATGTATTCGTGCCTTCCTTTCTTCAGGGTGAAGGAAGTGTAGAATACACCCAGAAAGTTGTGTAATATGTTATTTCATTTTGTTGTTATCACTCTGACTGTAAGAAGGGCGTTGTTAATTACCGGCAGATTGAATGAGTCAGGCGATTTGCAATGGGTGTACCTACTTTGTGGGGAAATTCAGCTAAATTAAATGGTTTAACTCTTGTTCTCATCGTGTGACAACTAACATCCCTAAGCTTGCCTTGTCTTGAATGCAGACACTTCTAGCAAGTCACGCACAAAAGACTCAAATATAATACATAAAAAAGAACGATTTTGTGCAAGAGTGTCGAACACCGCATTGACTGTCCACTGGGGCGGAACCAGGAAACCACGAGCCACCACCCCTAAAAGGGATCGATGAGATGGCGTGCACAGGAGATTGTGACTTGGGCTTAAAAGCGATGTTTTTATTCGGCTGTGCATCTTTTCGCCCTTAGATGGACAAGAACTACAAGGCCATCTTTCTTCGGTACAGAACAATTTAGATGGAATCTAAATGGTGAAACATTGCACACTATTGACTATCGAATGATCACATTGATTTTTACAAATTATAATTAACAACTGTCGCTATCTAAGTTAGTTGAGTTAGAATTTAATAGATATAGTTGTTTTAATGCAAAAATCATGACGCTTTGGGAAAACAAATATACTTATTGGTGTATTTCAGTAAGAAGCGTGGCAGGAGCTCAAACAGTGTAACAAGCACCTCTTCGGGTCCTCTTCAGAGAACGGACTTATCACGGTTGAAATTTTAAACATTGTCATACAAACTCACAGCTCCACGACTCATTCCCAAACTCTGGAATTTGGAATATTTAACCTCTCTTAATGTAGTCTTCGTTGGTTCCTAATTCCTTAAGTAGCTCTAAATGGTAACAAATAGTCGCATAATACAACAGTCAACTGAGTAAGTATCATTATCCTGGAGACAAATTAATGTATTCATGCCTCATCCGTAGATGAAATGAATCGGTCTGGGAAGAAAGAACCAAGGAAACGTAAAATGTACACAGATATCAGCTTTGTTTTTAATTTTTTTGCGTTAATTTACCCTCGGAGTACCACTTTTTTATATTTCAAGTTGTAAATGCACATTCCAGCGGACCATTAATATTGCTTGGCCATAAAGATGAAACAGGAACCTCGGGGTGTGGCGTCGGTTATCTTCGGGGCTAATGAACGGGGCACGCACCGGCACCAGGAGCCAAGCGGGCGCCAAGTGCACTGGCCCTCGTGTGACGTCCGCAATGCAGACCCTGGCGACGCCAATCGCTTCTCATTTCAGAAAGGCGCCGAGCGGCAATTTAGGATAGCGCGTCGCAACTCTTTTTGGAAGGCTTCCAATCATGGATGGCACTGTCTAAAGATTCACGTCGACTAGTTTCAAGAGTATTTCCTGCACATAGTTGCAGTTGCGTCAGTAACCCCCAGTCCAGCTAAAAGTACCTCAAACAGCCAACATTAGGTGCCCGTGAATGTGAGATACCCAGCACAAGGAGCTACTGTGGAGATATCTGAGAACACACTAGCTGACCAAAGGTGACCTCGTGAGACATCTCAAATGTCTATACACTAATGATTGCTTCAAAACAGTTGTGGAAAAATCGGGAGCATCAAGCTAGCAGTGGGATACTAAATGCTACATAAAACCCAAAATAATGAGAAAATCAGTGGAATACGCGGATGAAACAAGTCTCCCTCAATAACCCCGTATTTTACGATTGGTCTCTTTATGTCTGCTGCACGCAGTCAAGTGTTTTTGAAGCGTCTAAATATGCTGGACGCGACATCAAAGCGCGCATTTTTTCCTAATGGTACCACAGGGAGCGTTTTATTTGTCTTTGATGCCAAACTATTAAGGGGTGCGTATGTGTGTGTGTGTTGTTCATACCTCATCTAATCACCATGAAGAAGCATTCTATGGGACACGCCTCCTCCATCCCTGGTCGTAAATCATCGCGATCCTTATCTTAGGTAAAGGCATAACCGTTAGCAATGAGTTTGTTTAAACCGGGCTGCCACCTGGCACTTCCTTGGCATTCCTTCCAAGTGAAGTCTTGTAACACTGTCAGATTGGCTTTTTCTAACGTGAATAACTTTTTAAGCAGACACTTTTTGTAGTAAGAAAGGAGATATGGAGATAAAAAATATGAATAAATCTCAACGAATTATTGGGCTACTTTTGAAGCTAGCACATCCCACTGTAACTGATCATGTTGTCAGGCTATTGTACTGGAAATGGGGGTTACCGAAATTCCAGTTATAGGTTTCAAGGTTGATTTAGTAAGAAGGTGCCATATTTAATTTGCTACAAGTAAAAATCATGTTCTCTATTGGCTCCTCTTATAGTAACAACTAGAAATCTGCAAAAAAAGAAGTGAAGCATGTAAAAACACCCATGACACGCTGATACTTCTACATCAGCCATGGCAGAATCACTTTGTGAAATTGCTTGGACTGTTTTTACAAGTAATTTTTGTCTGTGCTCTAGATACATCTACCGATATACAGTTGTCCCAGATTCCAGTTCGGGAAACTGGACTAATGACAGACCAGAGGAGTCACCAAAAGGCACTCAGCAATCCTTACTGCACCACCAATTTAACCCAACTTCAATTCGCTCTTCTGGATTCGCCTGTCTGGCCGTTTAGTCAAACATTTTCTCATTCGTGGCAATATATTTACTCCTTCCTTAAGACCTACACTTAAAGTAACTTATCTACCAGGATGATATTCTTCTTATTCAACTTTTTTTTATTGATCTCAAATGTATATTCTACCCTTTAAATGATTTTCAAAAGTAAGACAGCTTATCTGAGAAGTTCTGAAATAATGCAAATTCCTTTCCCTAAAGACAGGCATGGTCGTTACACTTGTCTAGAAACGAAGGTCTCCCCGAAGCACTTATTCCCAGGGAGGGAACGGTGTAGAGACCAAATACACCCCCAGTTATTTAGTCCGCATCAACCAATAGATAAATCCGGTTCTCAAGGTAACACTGCAGTTTCATCCTTTTTAGGCTTGTGGCGCCAATATTGTTGTAGTGACGTGTATCGGCCCCTGAGATCTCTAGTTGTTTTTAATTTAAGGATTTAACAACGAACACGAGGCATCTGTTCAAGCAAAGACTGTTAATTGCTTAGATTTGCTGGAAAAACGCCCTATTTATACATTATCAGAAAGGGATCAGTAAAGGCAGATAAAAAGTAAGCCGTTCTAAATAAGAAGTTTAATTTTTTCCTTGCATAAGTACAGCAGAGGTTCACCGTTTATCAGTTTTAAGCTGATGGTCAAATTAAATTAGCATTTTACGTTTGTATAGGGATATTTAATTGGAGATCATTCTAGTGATATGGACATTAATGAAATTAAACAGAGGATTAGTAGTCTCTGGTGTTTTTTAAACGACTATAAGTGACTATAATGTCCTTCTCAAAGACAGAATTTACCGTTTAATTTATAAAGAAAAACATTTGGTCACTGGAAACCCTACTACGTTGAATGAATAACGTGTGTACACGCTCGGACTGCCTCACTTTACAACGGCTTTGAGGTACGATGCTGTATCCTTACAACGATTCCATATCTACTTTGAACCAAAATTGAATTGTTTTATCAGACCTTGAATATTACGTGAAATGTATTGAGAAACGTGTGTGTTTTCCTGATTCAAACCATGGCCGCGGGAGGATAACATTAATAGGGTAATACAAGTTTTCTAAATTCACCAGTTGGAGATGATAAATTCCTCCCATGAAATTAGTTTTAGTGTTTGATCTTGCTAGGCTGACACAAACTGAAATGGTGAAAAGCGGATTCGCTCATTTGTTGACCCAATAGCTGGTCTTTTAAATGTTTTCGAATTCCATTAATACTGATGCCTTTTTGTGATTTTCCACATCGAAGTTTCATCGCTCAGAACACTTTATGGTCACGGTAAGTTAGCCTCTTACATCCCAATTTTTCTGAAACTTTTTCCAAGTCTCTTTTTGTTGCGACCTGTAACCTTTGTTTCATACATAGGACTCCGTTTTCGATAAGTTCATGCCAATCCATTGCCTTGAAGACCCTCTGATTGATGCCGTTGAACCGTTCATTCATTGTCGATCCCAAACGAAACTGCGCTTCTAAGTAAGGAAACCCATGTAGACGCAAGCTTAGAAAATAGGATTTCATAAATAAACGTAACGTAATGAGGGTTCTAGGATGAGACTGGCGGATATTTGGCTTATCGAATACAAATACGAATATAGGCATATTCTGAGAAGGATATGTGAAATTCCAATAGAAGTGTTTCATTAGAATGTCTCACAAACCCTGAAAGTTGACCATTTAGTGGTTTGGAACCAGCAATTCCACGGGTACAATAGGATTCAGAAACAAGGCTTTTCAGTTTTGCTTTCCCTACCCTCTTTCTTGAGAAAACTTCTATGATTTTGGTTCATGAATTGCCTAGGTTCGCCGCAGTTTGCGGCTAAATTGAAATATAGAGGTTGAAGCCCATTTGCACCTAAGGCCTTGTCTGCGTGAATCTACTGCGAGTTTCCAAGACAACAAAACAAACCATGGAGCCGAACTCAAACGTAGAATTTTTACATGAGACATTACGTCGCCTTGACAACAGTTTAAACGTTAGAAGTCAATGGTACGCATGTTCAAATTCGGAATTTCTGGACCGGGACCGACCCTGTGGCACTCCATGCACTGCCGTCCATCGTTTATTCAGCGGACGCCTTACGAATTATTAGCAGTTTGACGTATTTACTTGTTCCTGCGGATGAAGCATGTATATTATCCAATTGAAGGCTTGGAATATCTAGGGGGTTCCTCGAGCCAAATACTCATGTTACGCATTTGTTTCAGCACATGATTGCTCCAACTATTGCATGAAACAAGGTTCAATTTGCTTTCTTGTCTCTGTTTGAGTGAAGTAGCAACAGCTTAAAAGTTCTACTCACCACTGCAGCATGAGAGATGACCACTCTTCACTGCCTTATAACAGCCTACACTTTATTTGGACATCTTTCCAATTGTTATTAGATGATTTCAAACTTCTCTGGGTACTGTAATTTTTGTCGTTCCATAAATTTGCAGCAAGCTATTCCACGTAATTCCGGTTCTTTGCGAGTGACCGCACGCTTACCGCGGTGACCATAAAGATAACATTTATTATTACCTCGGGCATAAAACTGCCATGCCAGGAAAGATTGTGGTAGCGTCGGCATGATCTATGTTTCCGCAATTTCGTATCATAATCTTGATTATTATTGCATTTTACGCAATGTTTTGGATGGATTGCTTTATTCACCATGAGTGAAACCGGATTGCCAGTTATATCTACCACCCTTTGCATTTTAATCCCCGGTGGGGAAATGTAGCCATTCTGTAAGACAGTGTGAGATCCGTCCTGTCTTTTGTGTTCTCAAATGAAATGTGAGACGTTGAATTACTATTTAGAGATGTTTAATGTTTAAAATCTTTTATTGCATTGATAAATTTGCTTTGTTTAAATTATCCAAACCAGACTGGACGACGATTTAGGCCTCCTTGTGAAATCCGATAGCGTGTCGTGGTTAGAATTCAAACCCTCGACAATAACAGACATTTCAGGTGGCAATCACCATCATCTTAAATCCATGGCACCCGATTATTAGCACTAGTCCACGTTTACCCCTGGTCGTTTACATTCATTGAAATGTGGTTTTATCGAGTCACATTCCGCCTCTCAGACTAGTGGACTTCGAACTTAATCGAGTCTGCCTTTTTGTGTTGTTGATTTAAAACTTGTTATGATTAACCTTCCGCTTCGCTGGTCTCTTATTTCATTAGGCCGATCACCTGCCTGATCCGCTGCCTTACTTTCAACCCAAGAACAGCAATTCATTTTAGCTTATAATTTTCTACGGCCTTTTGTCTTAGCAATAACCAAGGTAGCTTCAGGCATTCAATGAAGTGCCTACGACCGGAGGTACATCACTTCAATGATTCGACGTAAATCAGGACCACCTAGACATAAACGAGGCTGGTTTGTGTGCTGATGTTCAGAAGTAATGAATGAAAAATGAGATCGTGTGGTGCATCATTAGTTTTAACATTGACATTTTATTTAGGGTTTGAAGTGGCTTGTGCATTTAAAAACAAACGTGAGCCCTAGGATCTGCTCTGGTCTTAAAATTTGGCCGATTAATGGGCGTCTTAGATAAAATCTGGGCTGCTTCATATTCCATATTATATTAGGCCACCAAAAAGCGCTCATTGGTCTGACGAACATCAATGATCGAGTAATGAAACCAATAACGGTTCGTGAGGGAGGCTGGTACCCTAGCAGTCCACTGTACAGTTTCTTTGCTAAAGTGAATCTACATTTTTCCGAAGAGTTTCAGCAGAAAAACTCCACAATCATGCACAAACTCTCGATCTACTTCCAACTTTTTTAGAGTTCATTTTTTGATTGGTAAATGACCATGGATTTGGTGTACTATTCCACTTTTGGTCTGAATTGTTGTCATTTTCACTGTGTTCAATTAATTTCAAAACCCCACTTTTTTATAAGAATTGTGCAATGAGAGTTTCAGTCTAAAGTCATTTGAAGTCAGGTGGAAGCAACGCATGATTGGTTACAACTAACTTAAGTTGACCACACACACAAAGAGCCGATAATAGCTAGCCTATCTGTGCAAGTGCCTTCCAAATTTATATTATGGTATTCACCAACACTGTCTTTTACTTCGATAACATAGACAAGTGAAAGACTTCGGAGTTTTTACATATTTCCTTGGATCATTATAAATCTATGCACAATACACTATGCAACCATTAACCAAATGTCTATAATTCACTTTAAGAACATGTCCCGAACACTCACAGGAATCTTTGTTCCTACAAACAATCCAAATCACTGCGAAAATTGCTACTTGCGCAGACCACACAAATACCTTGCATAAATTATATCAATCGCTTCGTGTACTTAAGTGCTTCCTTTTAAGTGTCGCTTGTTTGAAGGTCAGTTGAGCATTTCGCACTCTTAATGTTTGTACTTAGAAATCAATATGGGTATGTTGGCAAAGGCTCTCCTATAATCTGCGCTACCTGAACACCTAACGTGTTAAAAAAAATGAAGCAGTGTGAGACGAGTCTGGAGGTCACATCTCGAAGCCCCAAATCTACGGAACCTCGAAAACAAAGTGAATTGGCTTCATCTTTCATCAGCTATCTGAGATAGTTGATGTGTTTCACGAACAGCTTGTACTAGGAACTTTTAATTTGACCACACCCGAGTTGGAACAAAGGCGGCTTTATTGTAGTTACCTCTATAACCGAAGGTTAATTTTCTGGTGAACAGGTTCGTTTTAAACTGCATCAATTTGGAACTGCATATCTTCAAGTAAAAGGCCTTCCTACCACTTGGAGTGATGTGTTGCAATACAAATTTTATTATTTGCCATTTGTAAACACCACTTGGTTGATGATTAGAGCCACAGGAATTACACTGGAATTCGATGCTGACTTCTTAGAGCGATATCCACCAAAGCATCGACGTTGAATTGATTTGACTTGAAGCATTGCATCCTTTATTCTATCCTTCATCCAAATTGCATGAGTTTCATTTCGTGTCACGCACATTACTATAATACATATCTTCACTTGTAAAGTCTGGTCTGTCATCAGGTGAAAAGTTATAACAGATTCTAATTAACAATGTCTGTGCCTCTCACTTGCAACCTTTATTAATGAGGGTACTATCTGCCTAGCAAGTTCGAAGTAATAACGCAATATGATTGCGTTCCGTGCGTTTCGCATGCAGGTGTAAATTACTTGAGTTGTTTTGGCACTCGTTTGGATGCAAAGGCTTTGAAATACCTTCCTATTTAAATTGACAAAAGTGATGCAGTCAAATTACAAAAGGACATCTCTGTCAGTGACGAATCCGGCACCGAAGGTCCTATTTACGTCACTTTGACAAACTACTCCGGATCGATGCTGATGTTTATGATGCTTTGTAAGCGCTTTGCTCTCCACTCAATTGCGAGTTTGTACAACACAGGAGCTGTGTTTTAAACCATAACAGGTTTCTAATGGTGCTACCAATTGCAAAACCACATATTGCTATTTTTATCAAATTTGCAATTCTTATTTTTGAATAAAATGTTCTTTAAGTGTTTGGTATTTCAAAGAGTGGAAAACTTCAGGTTAAAAACTAATCCCAAATTACTTTTGTGTGATTTAAATTAATCTGGAGCCGGTTACACAAAATGAATCAACCCGAAAGTAAAGAGAACTATGATTAGTCAACACGACAAGGTCGACACAATCATTTATTCGCAGCTGGGCGCGTTTTTTTGTGTGGCAATGTGTGTCATCGTGTATACGAATGCGTTATGTGACTAAGAGCACATAAATTCTTTTACCGGGAATCCAAATATGAATAGTAAGCGAGAAATCAATTAATCAGCCTTGAGTGCATTCGACTAATAGTAGATAAATGCATCCTTAGGCGCATCTCAAGCAAATGTGCTGGTTGCCAGAATGATGTAGTAATCCTTCTCAACCCATCACTTGGCATGTAACAAGCAGAAGAACCATATTAAAAGCCTTAATTGTCTCAGCTGTTTCTGAATACTCTTATCTGGTTCTTTTTTAGTGGTTACCAGGGGTTTGGTTTCCAGTCTATCATAAAAGCACCACAACAAAAGGTAAGTCCTAAAATAAAGATTTTTTAAAATCACCACAGTTCCAGTTTTCCGTCTCTGGTCGTTTGATTCTATGTCTAAATTCTCTTAAGTCACAATTCCGAAAAGGAATACAAGTATTTCCTGAGCCAATGTTGTCAACTCTTACTCGGTCATGAATTTTGCCTCCACACTTACCTATCATTTTTTTTCGAACACAAGCAAATTTGCAGGCAAACCCATTGAAAGTGGTCCTCAGAGAAAGAACTACAAAGCATTTTCCCCGTGTTTGCCTGTGGATTGCCCACACATGCCAAGGTTACGTGACAACTGCACAGCCCGACAATAAATCACCATCACCTGACAAAACGCCTGAATGCCCATGTGTGGCGTCTTCTTCCTCACCATCATCTTGGGCTGTGAGGCAGTGTCTTTCGACAGCCCATAACGTGGCGAATTGCCTTGTGTAAGGACGAGACGTGAACACATTCAAACAGAGGTAGCAAAGTACTGTGCTGATGACTGCCACCAAGGTCCTATCTTTGCATTTTTTTGCTAGGTTGTTTGCAAGAGACATGGCATTGATGAAATTGTGGGCAAAAACCGACAAGATTCAAATATTTTATACATTACAAATTATGAATGCCCACAATTCAAAAACTGAAGGAACGACAAAGTATATTTATTATTCGAATTACTTATGAAAATATTAGTAAAATTGATCATTTTCTAAATTATTTATTTGTAATGATCTGGATATGTGTGAGATCTTGATTGCAAATTTTACTGTGAATGACTTAAATCTCGAAATATCAAGCATCATTTAATTTTGGTGACATCGGAACTTCCAGTAACTTGCTAAGCAGAGGACTAAGATAATGTAATTTGTACATTTGCGCTGAAAAATCGGCTCAATAAATGTGCATTACTTCCTTTCGCATCTGTCCATTTCGAATAGCAGCCTCTGTGTTGAATGAACTTTCAGTGGGCATAACAATTGCTTAGTAAAGAGCCTACTTCAAGATCTGTAATGTTTCCTTTTAATGAAAATTGTTTCTCAAAAAGGATTTGAAGGCAGTTGTTGAAGGAGAGCTTTGATAAGTTAAGAAAATCCGAAAAAGTATTTTAACTTAGGTGTACTTTCCTATCAGAGCGTAGAAAGCATACTTTTTATTAATTTTTTACGTAAAATCAGGTCACTAAGCACTTATTATAAAGAACACCCCTTCGATGATAGTTTATGGTATCCGAAAACTACGAAAAACGCTAAAAACCTGGATTTCCGTTTTAAAATGTTATTCTAATGCAATGCGAACCTTATGTCGATTAGATAATGGGGCGAATATCACGCTTCTTATGCAGAAGGCCACATTTCCATGATCAGCGAAGAAAACAACTCACAAATACTTTTTGGTTTTTAACAAACGAATCACAGGTGTTTCCTGGTTAATTTGTGTGTTTGTTTATAAAGTTTTTTTTTAAAATTATTAATCATATTTTTGCGTAATAACCGTGGTACAGCCCGGGACATTTGCTTGATTTTTTTTTCTGTAAAAAAAATATGGATTTATAAATTTCATAAGTTGATTCATAAGAAACATAATTACCATGTAATATTAAATTCATATATCTTAAAAGTGGTTGAACGAACTTCTGACTTTCGCTGGAATGATTTTTAAGGCAGACACAAAAGCAGCTCTAGAAAATTAATCTTCGCAGGTGTTTTGTCCACAAAGCCTTCACATTCATCTATGCGTTAGTGAGGCCTTAAGTCAAATCTTCGTTTTTGACCCTTTATCACCACCAAACGATAATTTTCGGCATTTCACTTTGCTCACAAAAGTCTTATTTATATTACCAAGATTCATATTGAATTGGAAATGCACGATATTTTGCCAGGACAAGTTTATTAAATGATGTTCATTAATAGTTATTTGTGGCTTGAACACGAGTATCGGCCTCAGGGTGATAGGGGAGTTTCACAATGTGTTTTTTCGTCCTGTTCAGTGGGTGCTCCCTTTTGCCACTTTTGTAGGCAATATAGGTGGAATAACTGATAATCTCGGAAACCAGCATAGCAACTCAATATTATAGTTGAAAGACGTAAAATCACACATTTGGCCTAACTCTCAAGCTAGCCTTATGCTAGTGTCCAGCCTTTTGCAGCTTTATTTTTTTGTGATGAAGTACGCCCTAAAAATGGCACAGAGCGAAATATATTGCTTTTGAGGCGGCATTCCACTACGTACCAGGAAATTTGTAGTCAGGCTTTATTTGGAGAACACTTTATCGAGATCAATACTAACACTAGTTAGATTGCTAACCCAAAGAAAAGCCACGGGTCTTTGAAAGAGAGTTTAACTGGAAAGCCCCCAGTGTATTTGGTGGACCCACCTTCCGCCAAATCAATAGTGCTTAGCGCACATCATCGTGTGAAGGACCCTTGAAGGGAGGGTCCTCTGCTTGAGTAGTGTGGAATGCAGATGCAAGGCTTCAGTGAAACGCGGAATGAAATGTTGCTATGCTTGGCATTGGCATTGCCAAGCACACGTGTGCACTCCTTGTGGTGCGGCCGCATAATTCCCCTGAACAATGGAACGGTTCAAAGCGGCTGGGGTCACAGCCACACGCTTAATCAGCCTGCGTACCTGACCAACACTGGCATTTGGTGGGACAGTTAATAGAAATTACTGAAATATCGCCACGTTTCCTCGTCTCAGGAAGTGAAGAGCAGGAGGTTCACAAATATGGATCCAAAATTATGGTCATGTTCCACACTAACTGAGAAAACAGTCTGTTTTTACACACAATCTTAAATGACGTGGTTAATAGCATTAGCATTTGTGGCGGCAAAATTCAAGCAATGTAGTTTTAATAACAATACTTTCCAAATTGACATAATGCATTGGCAATTTTCAAAATGCCACTAAGTGTCATTTAAATTTTATTTTTCACCCACCTACCACCGTGTCATAAATGATAAATTGAGTTTAGTATTTATGGTCCATTATAAAATGTCATTTTTTATATCGTCAGTGATTAATTCAACCGCCAATATTGCTGAATAGGCAATTTTCCTTTTGCCAATTTTCGTTACAAAATGACCAGACTTTTAAGGTTCGTTCGATCCATAAAGTCCGAAATTGGGGAAACGAGAAGAGCATCACTGGCGGAATCCCGTTCTTTTTTCACGAGAAACACACGGTGCTTGAAATTCGTTCGTCTCGCTGCCTGTGTGCAACACAACCACGGGCATTTGCTTGGTACTTCGTTTGCCCTCATGCTCATCACAGGACCGATTGCAACTTATTTCATGGTCGGATGGGAATGGAGTGAGGTTGGATTCGATTCACGTCTGTTGCCGAATCCTTTAGAAATCATTTCACGTACCAATAACCTCCAGATTGAACTGATAGCTAACTTCCTAGTACCATAACCATAGTAATCGTAAAGATCTTGGCTGAGTGTGCGTCAATGGTGCACTCAATGTAGCTGGTTCAAAGAATGGTCTTTAGTCAATAAGAAATGACGTCTAGCATGCCACTTGCACCTGTAGATTTCTCCAGAGTTTCGCAGTAGTAGCACCACGTCACTTCGTGTTCCATTTAGTTACAAACTGAAGGTTAAAATAAATCAAATTCAATCAGTCTAAATGACATTTCACTTTGTGATGCATAAAACTCCCACATGAATAGATTCAGCGAACTCTTCACTACCCTTGCCTTTCTTCCGCTACTTTTCACCTTATCCCAATCAAACCCGATTTTGATGGTTAATTGCATATGCAAGAACCCTATCTACCTGTCCCTATAAATTGTCACGGAACAGAACAAGAAAAAATCTTGAACGCTAATCAAAACGATAATCTACCCACAGATTTAACTAGGTTTCTTTATATTTCTCCGCCACATTTTCATGACGCTGCACCAACACCCGTGGCACAGTCAATTTAACGGTTTTTGCATCATCGAGGTTTGCCACGATTATCGTGTGAAGTAAATAATTTTTTAATTAAATAATCTGTTTATATTTAAGAACACGATGCTCAATCTTGTTAAAACGAATTTACACCAGGTGGCGTGATAGAATGTCGTCACAATCCCTGAAAATAAGGATTTGATTCATTATTATTGGAGTTTGTTTACATGAGTCAAGTGTGCGCTGTGTCGTGGCGCGCACTTAATATCTTGCGAAATCACAAATTGTCTAATCCGAGTCTTCAAATAAACCCGAAAGGGGGTTGCACCGTGGTCTCCTCAAATGAAGAACCAAACGGTTGACTAGAGTCAAATTGCCAGGCTACATTTGTCAATGCTCTATTCAGAGTTTCCAAGTTTCAAAACCCTTCTTTGTCGTTAATGCAGTTCCGATTCAGGGGCTGGACAGGGCTAACGTTTTGGCACAACTATGACCTTCGTGAGTTCAACTGAACGATGCATATAGTCATATTCTGATCCGTGAATAAGGGATAACCATTACCGAATATAAGCCCTTGCAAGACCAAAAATTTGATATTTTTTGGACACTATGGTGAAATTTTACACCGGTAATGAAACCTCTTAGCTGGAGTTTAATTAAAGTTGTCCTCAGGTGGTAGTTTATAGCCGGTTAGTTTTAGAAATATCTTAGGTAAATGACTTGTGCTCTGCAGTTCTAGATGACGTTTTCAGCTTTTTAAATAGGCGGTAGCTCATTCTCTCATAGAATTTACACAGTACACATTTAGCAAAGAATGGAAAAAAAGGGGTTTTTTTTCCAAGAATTTGCAAATTCGAGATTATTATTAACGAGAATTCACAATACACTACATTCCCAGAATGTACCAAGGCATCCTAAATAAGTTTTAACTAAGTTAGGCGAAAAACTAGGGAAAACTGAGATCTCATTGTCATGGTGAAACGCGGCAGTTTTAAATGCCATTTTTGACCTAATGTCAGTCGTCAACATTAGGGATGCTAGCCTTGACCACGCGAAGAAATTTCAACCCTACTAGATAGCCAACATGACAACTGTTGGCTGAGAAATGGATTCCTCCGTTGTCTGTGATGAACTGCTTTGTCGTTAGCATGACATACTTTTTATCCCCAGTGGTGAATTAATTTTGGAGACGAGATGGTTTCGTTAGGCTCAAGCTGAGGATCGCAAGCTGAAAGGCTGTCAGTCAAACTTCTTACCTTTCAATCGTTTTAACGTCTTGAGCGTCTTGACCAGTCTCCAAGCCATGAGAAGACGAGAGTTCGTTCCTGGCCACCTTCATGCGTCATCAAATCATCATCAGTGTCAACCACTTTTTTGGTATTGCATAGTTCAGGGCGTTATATTTACATCATACATTTTCCTCCGCGCCTCCAAACCTTATTTCGCTAATCCAAATCATCTACAATGCCGTCTTCACACTTCACGTGTTTGTTTTTCGTGTTCCTTTCATGAATTAAACGTTTCAGAATCGACAGTAGAACAAAGTGGTTGCGTTATGGTTTAAGCTGGCCGAAAGCTAAAAGTTATAGCATAATATGTATCGTCATGTCTGTTACAAAGAACTCAAAAACTGTCGAATTTGAATTAGTAAATATCAGCAATGTACACGTTTTCTCATTGAGGGCTCAGCTGTATTGACTAGAAATCAAGTGTAATGATAAAATGAGCCGAATGTTGCACATAGGCACTTGGGTGTTTATTACAAAAACCATTAAAGCCCTGTTTGCTTTTCATAACGTTACTTAACCTGACTGATATCCCCACACTCAGCTAATAATAAATGAAACTACTGGATGACTTATTATTATTATTATTTGTTAGAGCATTCCGTCCCTGTTTGGGATTGTAGCCGCTTGCGGTTTTCAGTTGTTAATCGATCAGCGATTCCGCTAGAACTATACCCCCTGTCTTCGAACTAAAAAAATTCAACGTGATACATAGTACAATAAACCCAACTTGAGTAATTTGCCTGTTTTTAGATTGCAAAGCGCCGTCTCGTCTCGCAACATTCTCTCATTTATCACCTTTTAAGCTGATTGCGACGCTCTTCCGTTCGGGTGGTTTTTCAATCACGCAGAAAGTGCACGGGTGCAAACTCTCCAGACTCCATGACGTGGTTGTGTGGACTGATACAACGACCTTCACACTTAGTCCTATGAATTTTAAACAAAGCGTTGTGCAAACTTTGACCATTGCATGATTTTGGTTTTATCTACTGTGAGGATTCCCGGAAATCTCTGCTTTTGCAAATGCATTCCATCGCTTTGAAATTTCCAGTATATTCTGCGTTCCAGGGATACGGGTTAGCGTATTTTATATAGGACGAATGTCATTGCTGCAACAGGCAACTTGAGGTATCCGAACCAACATGGGCAGGATCCTCTAAGGCCCCATCAACAGCACTTTATGATTGCTGACTGCACTCTTAATTGTATAGACAAGGCGACACAGCACCGAACTCCACATATAAGGAGGTGGACAGGTGTTTTGAAGAAACGGCTATGACACCAATTACTCACTGAGTGGTTTTATCTGAAGTCTATCCTGAAGTGTTAAGTTGCTGTCATCGTGTACATTTGCTTTTACACCCCTGAAAATCAAGTTCAAAGTATCGTAAAAGCTCAATGGTATTTTGAGGCCTCAGAGATGCGATTTATTTAGAACTTATAAGGTACGCTTTCGGAACCTTAAAGGATTTAATATAAACACCGTATTTAATTGACGAGGTCTGGTCCGTTCGCCTTGGTTCGCCAAGCCCCAACTTCACAACAGGGACATAATTTCACTTTTTCGCTTGTGAGGCGGTGTGGATGAAGAGGAATGTGATGAGTGAACCCTCCTATTACTAATCCCATCTCAGTCGAATGTTGTTCTGTGAGGGGGCGGATATATCAAGGTCATTTAAGACAGAAGTGCCTTCTGTGGAAGTCTAGCATATTTTAGTTAATAAATACAGAAGAATAACTAGGCCGAATTTTGATTGTCTTATGATCGTCAGGCTACCAGTCCACGTAGTTAACAAACTCCCTCGTATTCCTGAAATAAATCTGGGCAATATCTCACAACGATTCCGAATTTTACACAACCATTAAAACAGACATTAAACATGTCAATCTACGGTGGAATAATAACGATGATAGTTGACTTTTGTGCGTACACTCCACTTGGAATGATTGACATTAACGTTTTAGGTACGCAAACACATTATCCCGGTAAAAGTTCTTAAGTTTTGTAAGCCTCTCAAAACACAAAATTAATAGCTATTATCCACACTATGCAAAGCAGCGCCTTGTAAGAGTTGAGGGCTCGGATTGTAGGCATTAAGGGAGTTAAAGTTGTTAGGCATCTTTTTATTAAATGTTATTACATCGGTCTCGGCTGTCCTCATTCGAACAACTGATCTCAAAGGCCCAAAGCAGCGATCTTCGAACGTCGAGAACATGCGGAGCAATTTATGTACACTAGATTTACCTTATTATTAAGTGTAAATGCTGCACAACGCATAAGGGTTCTATCCATTTGCGTGATAAAATGACATCAGAGATTGATCGATATATGGTCAGAACATGATCAGGTCGACTTCCTAGAAAAACTGTATGCCAAATGAACACAGTTGATTCGGTCATAGTTTGAATAGTAGTAGATCAGTTTTATGGAGCTAATATGTGTTGATGTTTGAATATCAGCTGTCAACCATCTTGTAGCATGGATGTGATTGATATCATAGAAACGTAGGCTCATTATTTCATTATTCCTATATTTATAACTATCTTGTGGGTTTGCACGAAACCCTAAGGTTTCATTGAGTACGTCTGCAGTTTGGGATGTCAAGCAATAAAGGTTCACGGTATTTCATGCTTTTACACACTCTTTTCAGTGGCCTGACTTTGAGAATTGAAAAAAACACAAATACCGAACTATCCTTTACCCTCAAGACTACTGATGAGATGTTGGATGGTATTAAGCAGTCTTCTCATTATGACAGTTACCTTATCACTTTCCACGTTATGGGTAAGTACAACATGAAAAGAACCGCTTTTGTATGTACTGTAAACAATTTGATTGCAGCCATCTGTCTCTTAAATTATCAGTAAAGTTTGTGTCCGAGGGATTCTAGCATTAGGATTTCTTGACATAATCAGTAAGTGGGATGTTGCCTGGCTCTGTCTCGTTTGAAAATCAATGGCAGTTGTATATGTCGAGAGTCGCTGATTGAACAACCACTTAGGACTGCATGGTATTTCACCTTCAAAGACGTCTGTCGTCGCAGACTTTTCAAAAGGCCCAACGTTAGCAATAAACTGAAAATGCATTAGAACGTCAGTCAAGAGAGACTTAAAATAATCCCTGTGTAACAAGAAACCGTATTTAAAATTCAACAATAAAAGACTCGACCGTCATCTCTGTTTTTTGCTTCAAATTTGTTAAAGAAGTCGAAATCGCAGGTATGCAGCCATGTCTGGACAGGATAATCACAAAAATATTCTTCTTTTTTACGAGTTTAAAACGTCATAAGCAAAGCTAACAATCTGCGGAACCCCGAGCCTTTTATTTTCATGTTTATGTTCTCGGTGATCCTAGAAGGGAAATATCCATCATCGACCCATTAAGGTTTCGTAAACCTTCTGACCCCCTGGTAACATCAGACGTTTATTGGTTTAGAGGAATTTAATGTGTTGTTACATCACGGGCTAATAAATAGTGTTGTTACATAACATCGCAATATGTTCCGATGTGGGACAGCTCCAAATCGTCAGAATCCATTTCTATGATCTCGCGGTGAGATTTAATGATATTAGAGATGTTAATTACCGCACTACTGAGATGCCTAAATTGCATTATCAAAAAGACTTGTTTACAATCGAAGACAGACAGCCCCAATACTTTAAAATCTGGGCGTGATTATGTGGAAAATGGAAATGTTTTTGATGATTTTACCGCCAAAAATTATGAGAAAAAGGTCAAACAGGACAGATGGTCACAGTGACAATGACTAGAGGATGATGCAACAGATTGATATCAAGAGATGTTGATGTTATTTCTGAATTAGAACACAGACGATAATTCAGGTAAAGTGACTTGCAATGGTTACTTCTGGTTCAGTAGTCATCAATTGTTATTGACAAATAAGCTATCATTATAACCTGAGAGCCGATAACGGCTTCGGTAAAGGCCCCATGAAAGCAAAAAGAGTAGTCAATATTTATCGACCTACTCTCGTATGTATCTCACGACCGACCTGCACCATGGTCTACACAAGAAGGTAATTTTATGCGTATAAAACATCATTCTTTCTAAGAACACAAGACATCCGATGGAAGCTCGTCTTCAGGGGTACGGAGAAGCATCCCCCATCCCATTATTACTGTCGGCCAAGTTGGCGGCACCCTTTTTCCGTTGTCGACCAACCTGCTTAGTTCGACCCGACCATGTTCGCATCCTTGGTTTTGTAATTACCACCTGTTTACAGCCCTTTCAGGTCCAAAACAGTCTCAAGTCCCCTAAATAAAAGACGCTGGTTCCTATATGCGGAAATATGGATCGTTTCGTATTGTTTGTGCTTGCGTAAGTAGGGCTTAAATATGTATATGTAAAGGTTTGTATATATAGAGGGGCAGGTAGAACGATAGGTGAAATTACTGGTTTGCTCAGATTACTTCCTCCGTGCACTGTGGTAGTAGGTGAAGGAGATCAGACAGTGCAGGTGAAATGTGTTTGTGGTGGGGGACTCGATTACATAAAACAAATGCTCGTGTGGTTTGTGTCTGAAAGACTAGGTTCGGTGCAAGGGTAGGTTGGACGCAAATCGTAAACATGAGGCCAGAACGTCTCTCACGATGAATTCATCGATTCGCACCGGTTAGTGCCTCACTGTAGGTCGGACGGAAAACATTTAACCAGGCGAGGAAAAGCGAATTTGGGTCAGGTGTGGGGAGGACAGTTGGGACAGAGGTAGCTTGAGGTACACTTTCAGGTGCCTTCTGCAGGAACCTCGCGTAACACGAAGCGAGGTCAAGTAGGGATGGATTGGGCTGTGGAACAACAGGAGCGGGCGGAGGGGGAGGTGGAGGTGGGACAGGAGAGGTCTCTGTCTTCTGCTTATGCAACGATGCCAAGTGAGTATAGATATGCTGCACAAGACTGCCCATGTCAAGGCAAACATGTCCACAGTAAAGGCATTGCGTACTGAGGTCGGAAACAGGGGCCTGGAGTTTCGATTGCTGCTGTTCTAACAGAAGATTAGAATCTGTCGCACTCCGGTCTGTCAGTGATTGCGCAATTGTAACGAGAAGTTCCCGCAACCGTTCTGGTGATGCTCCAAGTAAACTTCCAACGTTGTAGAAAGCCTCAAGAGCACTCGGAGATGACTCGGGGGGCACGGAGATTTTCATGAGATTTTTCATGATGTCATAGGAGGATGAATTTGGGGGCTGTGGAGGCGGAGTGGTATGCGACGGAGGAGTCGAACGAAGAGAGGAGGGAGATACTGAGGAGGAAGTCGAAAGGGGCGAGGAGTGAGATGAGAAATGCGAGGAGAAATCAATTGGCTTCGGTGCGCTTGAGACAGATGATGTGTTTCGTCCAAAGGACTGCCTCCGGGCGCGTTTCTGTGGCCTCGAGGTTGAACCAGGATTCGGAGAGGCTCCAAGAGCCCCATTAGCTCCCACAGAGTACCTGAGGGAATCCACTGCTTTTGTCCGCTTATGTCGATCAGTGGAAGCAGGGCTGGGAATCTTTAGACTAGAAGATAGGCGAGCAAGCTGAATGAGGGAATTTGAAGAGGGCGGAATGTATAGTTCGGATTCCTCGGCGCTGTGCGTCGATGTTGCCGATGGTTGCTGCGTCCCCTTTGGACTGTTGGGAGTTGTTCTACCTACTGGAGAAAAGTTCTGCGCAGAAGAAATGATCGGTGTTGACGACTTTGACATCGGTCTTCCGGAAGGCACTTTAGTGAACGAGCTTGATACCGAGAAGGGATTCGAGGCCTTAATCGAAGCAGGTCCATTTGAGGTCGCCTTTGAGGAGTCGACGGCAGTCTCGACGCCAATGTTTTGGCAAGTTCGTGCCAGTAGAAGGAGCGGGTTTTGGTCCAAAAAGTCGTTCTACAATAGAAAAGGGTAAGAGGGGTGATTAGACGCACGCATTAATCACGGATCAAAGAATGTGAAAAACCACTCGCGCCGAAATCAAACCTGCCATATCGACGTGGCTTGTATGCGCGCGGCACGAATGTTTTGACAACAAGACTAGACAGCCATAGGCCAGACCTTATATCCCACTGGCGGGTCATTAATCTTTCGGCTTTTGTGGGGGGACCTGGTGGCTTGGGGCTGGGTGGGGAGAGTTAAATGTGGAGGAGAAGGAGGACCCCAGAGAAATCCTTTGAAGTCTGACACGAAAGCTACTCATTTGAACGGTTTTAACTTGAGACTCGTGAGATTACGTAAGAGTTGCTTAAACCAAGTGAAATTAAATTACTTTATGTACAAACTGACAGACGGGACATACTTTTGGGTAAATAAGCATAGCAAGCTACATATTGGTGTGAAATTGATTTTGGCGCTATATCCAAATCTCGGAAATAACTCAACGTTTTATTTACAGTAAAATAGGCTTTTGCTTCACACCCCTATAGCCACATGCCTATTCTAAAGGGATTGCTATTAAGGCAATATATGAAAATATGTATTACTTTGGCCTCTTTACTGCAACAACGTTTTTTGGATTAACGAAAGGCAAGTCGAAGTGCGAAGTCGCCCAAATAAACAAGTTCGCGAGTCCTCTGGCATGTGGGTTGAAGATTATTGCAAAAATTTTGTGCGGACGCCATTGGCCATTTATGGCCATGAGGTGTAGAGCTTGTGTGAGCTGGTTCGGATGTGACATGGCGGTTGACTTATCCAACAGCCTTGTCTCTTTACCAATGGTCAGGCACGAATCACAAACGTGAAAATTAAGCTATTTTTCAAAAGAATCTTTTTCGCTGATTTGTGCATAAAATTAATTTTCCATCCTCTTTTTTTAACAAGTCCATAGCTGTCAATTAAGGCATGATGGATAGTGGATGAGTGTCTTCTGTACAAGAAGTTAACTCACGCTATGGTAACCTCGGGTTAGCGGATCAAGTTATTACTTTGGCTGTTAGTTACCTACTTGCGAGTGGTTGTCCATAGATCAATTTTTTGCAGCAAGCTACTGCATTAATTTCGCGAGGGGTCAACTTATTTGCACCAAGTGCATGGCTGCTATTAGTTGTGTGGGAAGGTGGACGAAGATCAAGAGCACGAGCCATGGCAGTGGGACAGGGATGCCGAACCTGAGCTCCTCATAAGCCTAAATACAACATGGGTGTGCGCTGTGTACACCAAGGCCGAGTTGAGGTATTTATGGTTGGTGAGTAGAGCGCAGAGGCGAAAGGACATCGTCAGTTGCTATCATCAACATCATTATACAATCACAGTTGTCAAACCCATATGCAAACTGCCTGTCATTTCCTCCATCAATCGTTTACCCTGCCTCTGCGTCCCCGCGTGAATGACAGATAGACAGCTTGGGGAGCGTGATACATCAACCAATGTGCCCATCAACTGTCAGTGTGTACCGAGCCGAAACTGTTAACTCAACCCCCGCAACGTGCATGCACCTACGTACATAAACTACGAAGACAGTCGTGGGTAAATAAATCTCAAATTTGAACCGCACTCAAGTACCACCCTGTGGCAAGTGCCAAGTTGTCACCGGATAACAACTTGTGTGTGCTTAGCCTGCAAGCTGAAGTCAACTGCTTCAAAACCCAAAGGACTTGAAAGGAGGACATGTAGATGGAAGAAAACTTATTGAAGATAGGCACCTTTCTAAAAGATTTCAGACACCCTCAATATGCCCTACTGAAGCTATAAATCATGGCGCATGTGCCTTTTTCGTCACGTTTAAGAGGTGCTTTTTGCGTCGCTCAGCAGGTGGGTAAAACCATCACCAATAGGAGTCTTTCAGGTAACCTCAGAAATACTGGCATTTCAAACGGTCATTGGTAAAATAGAAGTTCCGCACCACCCACATGACCGTAGACAGAAATTTGGACAAGTGGGTTCCTTACTAGTGTTCGAGTAAAGCCAAGATTAAGGCGACGTCTGCCCTTAGGTACGAAATCAAGCACCGATTTGGATTTTTTAGCAAAAAGACTGAACCCACCTTAAGCCAGACACTTGACATGATTCACCGACAATGTGGTAATTCACGCATCGTTTGAGACCACTCACATTTGAAGGAAAAACCTACGAATTTATGTGGGGCTTTTCAAGTTAAGCAACATCGACTACCATGACTGTTACTACACCATATTTAAAACTTGAACAAAATGGCTAGCACACCTCGACTAAGTGTCATTTATAATTGTTTAGGATCGAAGAGAAAAAAAACACCTTTAACATTACTCACCATATTTTTTTTATCCGAGTCAAAATGATCGGGTTGGAGGTAATTGGAGACTTCACTCATTGTGCCACTCTGCATGTCGCTGGTGACGCTGTGAAATAAATCCGCAGGAGCTTTAGTGTTTGAGACAGAGGACGATAGAAGCCAGAGAACCTCGCACACAGTCGGCTTTTCAGAAATGACTCCTTGAAGTCGCCGCTCCATCAATTCACGTTCCTGTCGTGACCAATCGCAGCCCTTCTGTAACTGATTGGTCAGCAGGATTTAGTATCAACCAATCATTAAACCCTCACTGTCTGTCCAATAGAACGTGCTATACATGACAAACGGAGCGGGGCGTGTGAACGCTGCTGGAATGCGACTTGAAGGATCGGCAGGCGCTTCAGTTTTCAACCTGTGACGTGACATGTATGACACGGTTACCCTCATCGACCAGTCCGACATTTGAGAGCTGTCAATCCAATTGCGAAATGCACAGTCTAGAAATTCTGGCAGGGCTTTCAAGATTGTCCTCAACCAATTTAGCATAAATCAGACCAAGTAAATGGTGATCTTGAAGCCGAATTAACAGATTCTTTGAAATTTAAGCTAAAATGATTGAAATTACTGGCAAAAAGGGGAGGATTAAACTCACGCTTATGACGCTGAAAAAGTTAGAATTCCTTGTTGAGTTTTAGATAATTTTTTTCTGAAACAATACTTGCCGATCTGCCTGCTTACCACGAATAACCTTGGTTAGTTGCAAAATTGCGAAAACGTTTCGTGGCTCCTTGTCATTTCACAGTTGCCATGATTGCAACAATTAAAGTAGTTAAGAATGAGGATCTGGAGTTTATTTTCAGTCAATATAGACAGTCCCCCGCCGAACTCGATTTTCTTTAACTGCGTTTCTGAAGATCCAGTCATTTGATTGCGGAAGCCGTCAACATGTACACTTAGATCCCTTTCCTTTACATGCCTTCCGCTGGTCTTTCGATTAAGAAGTTTTGAAGTTCGTGCTTTAGAGCACGTGAGCAGACGAGTTTGACTTCATGGGTCCTTGGGCACACACAAGTACACCAGTAGACCCCATTCACTGTTAAACTTGTGTAAAAAAACCCAATAGATTACGTGTTTTCTGATTTTTGCCTCTCCTCGATTGGCGGGATTATGCCGTTCTAATATTCTTTCTCGGAGAAATCTAGGTCGGATATTCTTCATTATAATCCAAGTTCATCATGCCAGGTGTGTCCATCAGAAGTAAAGTGGCAATACAGATGCTTCTCTAAATACATTGATCAGTTTTATGAGACCGGATTTCAAATTCGTAAATCTTCCCTTTTTTTCCAAAATGGTTTCCACTACGAACCTCAGTGCATGAAGTTAAATTTCCAACGCTGCTAAGAAATCATGGTAATTAGTTAAATGGCCTAACATCTGCACAACAAATTTCGCTTCAGAATTACCGGAATTTTGCACTAAGAGCACTTCTTAAGTTATAAAAATAGAACATATTTTTTTGGTACCTGCCTTAACCAGCGGATAAAATTAGGTTACTACGTTTGGTATCTGCAAAGTTGTCTCATTGAATTGGCGTAGGCGTTTTGGTCTCACGGCGAATGCCACATGATTTGTGTCAATAGCTGACATCTAGTTGCTTGGCTTTGTTGCAATTTAATGCTTCGTTTGAGCACTCAAATTAACACCGTTTTACTTAGCTAAATTCCACACCACATCATGCTACTTTGTCTCGTTGATCCTTATTATCGCCAACGTCCCCTAATTACTTCCTAAATGTAGTGCTATTTGAGTTCAAATCTTAATAGAAATAAACTGCTGCATTTCTAGCATCATAATGCCACGATGTAACGAAAGTTACTCAGATGGCAGTTAAATTTAATCCTAGGCAATGACACCTACACACTTCCTATTCTGTGTCACTGAACATTCAGCAAAGCTAGCTGATATCTCGCCTTGTGGCAAGACTTCGGGGGGAGGATTTCCTTGTGATCGTATTGGTCATTTACGGTTCGAAGTCGGATATAATCCGCTACTTACTGTTATTTCTTTTCCTAGATTTTGCGCATGGACTTTTTCATTACGGCGACTTGCAACGTCGTATTCTTGCAGCGTCTCACTCAAGCCGTAGCTGTGCGCTTACTCCCAGACAACCAACCAATAGGGGCTCTTAGGGACTTCATTTACAAACACTGGTCAGCCGATGCGTTTGTGCCAAAAATGCTGGCATGTGGCGTTTTAATTTTAAGAAATATCGCTAATGAACCCTCAACTGACAATTTGCAGATGATTGGATTCCATGAGCTGCTCAGTTCCGACGAAACAGCAAACCAGACAGTGACAGTGTCAATGACTGTCTATGTTTCTCAGCCAGAGCACGAGGGAGCTAATTAAACCACCTCTAACCACACTAGTGTCTTACTCCATGTATAAATGAGTAATATGATGTTTTTGTTTTTGTACTCGTGGCAGCTGCCCCCGCGGTTTTCATTCGCCTCCCTGCAGCTGGATGAGAGGGTTTCTCCGGTAGCCATTGTCAAGGGTGAGCCTCCGACGCCCCCAGAAATAGTTTTCCTCAAGATTCCGGGTCATGTCACTGATGCGACAGCTCTGGTCTCTGATTGGTCTCTTCAAAACAAGTTTACAGACCTCCACTTGCCGTTGAGTTCACAATTTCAGCAGTAGATCGGTGGCGTACTTGCCAGGTATCCATCTTCCCGAAGCATCAACCTTGACATAGACCCCAAACTTTCACATTCAATAAATTATTCCTACGTTAGTTTGTGGAGTCGGTGGCTTTAACGTTTCAGCCTCGTTGCTGTTTGATCTAGAATCGCGTGAGAAGATTCAAGCCTAGACCCATGTTTTAATCGTTGAATGGAATCTTCTGGTCGTCAATCACTCAGGTCCTTTGAAGAAACAGCCGGTAATTTTTTTCCCACTGAATGTGTTAGGTCACACGCACCAGCAACACTTGTCAGGACTGACAGGTCTTCCAGCTCAAACGCGGCCTTTTAAGCACCTGTAACTTGCATTTGGAAACATCCAACAGAGGGAAGAGTTCAAAGTTATGAGTCGTATCTTTGTTCTTGACTTTCACATTCTAATCCACAACATGTCTAGCTCCAATGCAACCCCGATCGACGCCTCAATCCCTCAAGTTGATTACGTGGCTTTGAGAATGTTTAGGCTGGCTCAGAAATCCAGACCTGTATTCAAACGCATCAGTACCATGAACTCCCCTTAAATCACCGAATTCGGCGTAAAGCTATTCACTGAGACATTCAACAGGGTTGACAATTAGGCTTCAAATAGGTCGAAAGAGTTTCGGCCAATAATCCTTTGGGTAAAATTCGTGTTGGGAAATGAAGTCTCTTACTCGAACATTTTCAAGTCTAATAAATTCAGCAAAAAATTGACTGATTTGAGGTTTAGTGAATCTGCAGAAATTGATGTTCTTAATAGTTCTCAGACCGATTTTTCGGTAAAATTTAAAATTGTTTTATAGGTAGTGAAAAGGCACATTGGTGAGAGACCAATTTTACTCGCAGCACATTTCAATGCTCACTCATAAATAAGTTTGGATCAACTAGCCATAGACCATGCATTACTCGCATGTTCCCCAAGTTAGTTTTACGTATACTGCTCATTTTCCACAGGGATGAAAGTTGAAATGTTTACACACAACATTCACTAGAAATGACAGTTTTATTTTTTTGCCTCCTATCATTGTGGAAAATCCCAAGTGTTTAATTTTTCCTTCAAGTTTTCGGAAAGACCAAGTGCGTGGAAGTTTCAAATGCATCAAGCTTCTCCAAGGCAACAATTTTGAGTGTCTTACCCACTGTTTAATAGGTATTGAGGGCGCCATACGCTGAGGTAAATGTGGCTGTAGGTCTCGTGCTTTTATGATTAGTAAGAGCACGTGGTAAATTCGGTTGGAATCTGTTTATCTGTTCCAGTAACATAAAACTATGAGCTCTATACTTCTACATTGGTTCCGGAGACAGCATGTGCCTTGTGATCGATTCTACAGCAGCAGTTCTCGTGCTCTCGAAGGCTTTTTAATGGGACTCCAAAGGACAGAAACGCTTCGTAGCTAAAATCATCACAGCACACAAATGGCTCACCTGGATTATGACTAATCCAGTCCTTCTAAAGTGGGCTCATCTCCACCAGGAATAGCGAGGACCTGATTTACACACAAAGTGATTCATTGTCGTGCACAAGCGCCTCACATGTACTTCTCAACACGAGTGTGCGTAATCCACCACGTCCATGTGTGTCTGCGCTTGTTAGTGGTGAATTCCTGAGGTCATAGGCTCTGCAAGCGATTTATCGACCGTCACAACGGGAAAAGACGCAAATGCGTGTCTGTGCGTGTAAAAAATGCATGCGTTACCCGGGTCACTAAAGCAGGCATTTCGTCGTCGTTGTCTACTGGAATGGGGGAAGGTGTTTCGCTAGCCTCCTATTTCACTTAATGAGAAGTCTTTATATTAGGAAAGGGAGTTTCTACACGCCTCGTGGAATCAAATTCTTAACTCTAGTTATTTGTTTATGGCAGACCGTAGTAATTGTACTTTTGTCAAGGGGATTTTGTTCGTCATCCTGACACAGAACAAGGCAACCTAACTATGTTGCTCTCCCCGGCCTGAAACTTACTGACCACTACACAGCAGAGCACTTTTTGCGAGAAAAATATGCTGCTTAAAAAACAAAAGCATTAATACTGCTTCTTAATTACGTTACAAGTCACGAGCTTTTCTTTATACGACTTTACTAAAGATTATACTAAGGTAGATATTTGTTTAATCACGCCTTTTACTGGATTAAATCACAGTTTGTTGAATCTCAGCAAATCGCCTTGAGCGCTAACAATCCTGGGTTACCAGTCGATGTTGATGTGGTCCAGGAGGAGCGGTGACTCGGTAGGGTGTGCACTGCAACCTAAAATGCCTCCATCGTCCGAAAGCTAAAGCAAGTTTAGGCAGACAATTTAGTACCAAGAATGCTTAATGACAGAAGCAGTGTTTCACATATTTTGTCAGCGAAGCCCTATATCGATAGTTCATAGAAATCCAAGACGAATCTACAAAAAACGGTTTGACAGAAAGGTGAAATGTGTGGTCCCATGGTATATCAAAAAAATTTGTTCAAACAGTTCTCCTTAGTGATTTCGAAAGCTCATGGTGCAACTTGACCAAAAACGACTACAAGCCGGTGTTGCTAACCGTCATGGGATAATTCCAGACAGTATTGAAGCCTTTTTGGGGCATGCTTACGAAAATTATACGTGCATTTAACAGATGTTGCATTGACGTAAACTGGAAGTTAAAAATAGTCCTGTGCTAAATACAAACGAGACGAGAGCGCAAAATTAAGAACTGATATTTTGCCTTTTGTTTTTGTCCTACCTAACTCCGTATCCAGCTTGAATTCAATGTCTTAGAAAATTACAAACGTTAGTTACTTTTCCAATTAACGGATCCTTAAACCAGGTGCTGTAAGTTCTATACCAATTCTTCAAACTTCTAATATCTAATTTCCACTAGTCATGTCTTTCGAAAGGGAAGGGGCACCTAAAGAGACCCAAAACATCACCAGCCGGAGTTAAAATCGACCTTGATGAAGCTCCACAACACGATGCCGCTTACCACCTCGAACCGTCAATCAGGGGAACTCGGGCCCGGAGTGGTCGAACCTTTGAGTCAACTTGCCGCTGATGGACGCACCAATTACAAAGTGGTGGTTCGGCTAATTTGACTTCAGTGCGAGCCTTCGCTACGTCTTTTTTCAGCTACTCTACCATTCACTTAACCTCTTGCCTTAACAAAGTTTTTTTCCTACTAAGACACGCCGTTAAGTTTTTAAGCGAAAGCGAACGCAGCATTGAGCGACACTTCATGCGAAAAGAGGACCATGCGAAACTGTGGCTACGGCAGTCTCGACTCCAATTTATTCAAGTAGCCTTTTATTTATAGCCCTCTAAAATGTATTAGATGAGTATTGGTCATTAATCGTCAGAGAGTTAGTCTACTTCATAAAATGTTAGCGATTACCATCCCCGATAAACTGGATTTCCGGTCTACTCGTCATTTGGTCAATAATCGGGCTTCTCCCAAACCCTTAACGTAATCTTTTATTTGAGCCACGTGGGACTCGGATAGTTAATGCAAATCTTTGTTTATGATCACCTCTTGGTGGTTTGATATTGCTGACAAACTAAAAACTATGAATGAATAATGAGAGGGGGATCAGAGACAATGTAATGTGCACTCCGTATTGGATCTGCTGTCGCTATTTTGCTACAAACCCACTGTCATCCGGTTGGATTATTTTAATAGTCAATAGTCAAATTGCGGTAAAAAATTGGGCTTTAAGTGTCACAAGAGCAGTTCATTTTGTAGTTTTTGCAGTTTCAAGTAATTCATCAACACTACCACAAACATATCTTGTTTAGAAACAACGATTAAGTTCAAGTCTGACTTTGGTCAGCCATCGTCTTCCCTCTTAAACAGATTCAAGCGCAAGTCCAAGCCTTATTATCGATCCCGATTGCAACCCTGATATTATGATGATAACCGAACACTTGCAAACGAATTCGTTAGTAATTTTAATTAATCCTGAACTCCAAGAATTGAAACCATTATTTTGAGCTAGATAAGGTGACGGAGGGCAAAGGGAGTTGAAATTTTTAATAAGGCGATTGGGAGTTTACTTTCGATAGATTTTTCTTATAAATTCCACAATTTTCACTCGAGGACTGGCTAGTCGACTGCATTGTGCATGATGGAAAGTGTGATGTTTTCAATTACACGGTTGCCTTGTTTTTAAGCAGACAGGAGTTGTATGCACGCTTTTTTCAAACTTAATGATTCATTTGTTGTCAAGTTTTTTTCATCACGATAATACCGTCAAGGGAAGAACAAAGCTAGTTAGAGCCACCAGACGGTTATCGTCACGAGGACGCCTCGTTAACGCGTTTGACAGGGCCCCCCCTTTGTGAGACATCCATTAGACGCCAAGTCGACACTCTGGAAAGCTTTTCGGGTGCTGGATGCAGAGCAATGCTAATTTTAACCGTCGCCACAGCTCTTTTTTGAAGTAAATTGTGCACGTCTGTTGCGATAGCAACGACTTTAAACCATGATGGCAGGCACTTGACCTTTTATTTTGGTTTTAAGTGGGCGGTAACTCTGTCTGCTCATGGGTCCCAATTTTTGCCACATGTATTCTTACATCAGTTTAGAACGTGGATCTTCAAATACATAAAAACAGCATTAAATAACGCCAGTTCGAAAGTCATTCATTGAAGAGGAAAGATACATTAGTTTTATTAGTGACGACTGAAGTTGTTGTTTTTTTTTTAAATTAGATTTGAATCTACATTTAACAGATGTAATTACTTCATTAAATTGGATTTTGAGGTAATAATCATCTTTACAGAAGGCCAGAGACCCTCCTTATGTTGAGTTTGACATAAAATTCACGGTACTAATTCAAAGGCAGCTAGGAAATTTGACATCTTAGCGCATAAAAACTACTCCCAATGTAAGACTTTCACTTTGCGTCGGTCATTTAAGATTGTTAGCATTGAAAATCCTTGAATATTGAAAATGCGGGGTGGCTTTTTGTGTCACTGCTTGTAATTTCTAAACTTTTGAACTGTTGGCTGAGCCAACAAGTTAGAAACAGGTTATTTCATACTTATCAAAATACGTTTTTCTTACGCAGCAGTCAGTCCCCAACTTAGACTTTTTTAGCGATGGATGCATATTTGGCATCAGACATACTCAGCTACCTAAGTGGTCTCCTACAGTGCCAAATTATTTCGTGTTAAACCTACTTCAATATATCTTTGCCTGAGTCTGATTCCGAGGCGACATGGCTCACTAGTAATGGTGGTCCACATTAGACAACAGTTTTTGCGACTGCAAAAGTGTCCTGTCATTTCTGCGCCTTTTGACTTTGGTTTTGGTTGGCTAAGACCTCCAAGATGACAGACACCTCTAGAAAACTAGTTGTTTCGTGTTGGACTTACAGGCCATTTATTTTACGAAAATACGGATCTCAACATGATATAAAGATATTACAGCCAATTGAAAATGTCGACCACAAAGTCAGACAGACCCCCAGACCCTAGGTTCCACGACGAATCACGTGACTCTCAGAAGACTTGTCTGCATTCGCATGTGCGTGCGTATGTAATTATGCAAGGCGTGTACTTTTTGCTATTGCCACACTTCATGACAAATGAGTTGGACTATATCTACGTGCAGTCACGCGCCCATCATCACCTCACAAATTGTAACTATGGCACCATCACTGTCTTCAAAATCCCGTGTCTGTATCTTAGCTGTCAGTTATTAAGGTGACAGGTTTTGTGGGTACTCTTGACACACTGGAGCTGAAATTAAGTTCACTAATTGTAAAATTTGGGCTTTGTCAGCCGGCACACTACGTAGAATGTTAACTTCCAAATCTTGCATTTTCGCTAAGATAATAAGCAGGCACATTGTGCAACCATTGTGACAGTGTAGTTAATGTGTAAAAATAGTAAGCGCTACAACAACGTTCGCTGTAGGGATCCCAAGCATATCGCCCTCCAATCTGGAATTTGGTTTCGTAAATCACCCAGAGTGCTGACCATGTCATCGAAATGCGTGTTGACGGGTCTATACTGTCCAACCACGAATCGACGTTGATGACTATAAAAAAATACACAAAGCATCCTCTTCATTAGATCAATTGGATTTCAGTTCGCTAAAGCAGTAAATCTTGGACGTCAGTCACCTTGCCAAACTAAAGCCTGATCAGACTAAAACACGGTAATGTAGCTACGAACTCTCGCTTCATTAAACCGTTCAAGAAGACCAACCAAATTTTACCTTTCCAAGTCACTAACTGGCGACAAATAAATAGGCTGCCATTTTAAACACTTGTCACATGTAACATCGGTACTTAAAGAATCTGACAAAGAGAACAAGTTCATAATTCTGTACCTAGACGTCTAGGCCGCGAAACGTGGGAGCTTAAGTAATCAACGCTTAGGAAACATGGGAACAAATATTAACAGTTTAGTGAAAGCCTCGTAGAGTTTACTTTCAAAACCCAGAGGAGGCCATTATTCTAACACTGCACAAAAGTTGCAAACCCATTTTTCTTCACCTAGACGTCTAGACTGAGAAGGTCCCACCTTCCACATATGCATAACAAGGCCGGAAATAAATTACGCATGTTTGCACACACGTAGAAGACTCCGCACTCTTGTGCCTCCCTGAGGTGTGTGGGTGTCCATTTAACCGCATTCCTGGAAGGGTGACAAGATGGGCTTCAGTTGACAAGCGCGACAGCTGGTTTTTTTGCCATTCACAAATGCACAGGAAACGCTGCCGGTTGTGGTTCTGCTTTGCGCGCGGCAACCGTCTGGCAGTGCGGTGTGTTTGGCCCCACCTGTCAAAAGGTCGACAACGCAACCTTCAATTTAATAGAACACACTTAAGGGTGGAGAATTTTGCATCCAGAAAAGTAAAAATTAGCATGGTTAAATAAGAAAAACTGAATTAAAATTAAAATTCCTGTTCTAACGTTAGCGAATCGTATTACACGGGTCAGAGTTATGCCACGTGGGTGTGATCCCAGTCACGCAGTAAGACTGGAACCCTTGTGTTTTGTACAGAAGCAATAGCTTGCACCTAACGCCTAACAAATGAAACTACAAGTATATCTAATGAAATTTGACTTTTCCACCACCCACATGCACAACAAATTTGAGCATTTTGCAGTGAATTGCAACGTTGGTTAAGGTTGCGGTGTAAATCCATTGGGGTCGAAGCAGGATTTCCAGATTGCTCCAATGCTCACTTTTGCCGCAATCTAGACTCGTTTATGGAGTGCACTTATCGATTAGAAAACATCCAAGTTTGTCACGCCATTTTGAAAGACTTGTCTTCACATCATAATTTACGTAACGCCAGTCTATTGATGTAATCTCCAGGGGTACTGTAACTCTTCAGATGTTGCCCTACATGCTTCTTATTACCACTGAACATTCCGCCGCTTACACCCCACAGTTGGCTCAGAATTATATGAACGAGGGGGTGTTTGGCGTGATAGCAGTGTATCAGAAAGGCGTGAATCTTCAAAGGCTCAAGGATTTATTGCACTCACACTACATTTGTTAAAGTCGTTCGTAATTCATGGCAAGAGAGCACACGCTTACCATGCACTGAACTTTCCGTTGAATGCATGTTCAGCATCATCTTGTGTTCTTCTCGAAGGAGAGCATTAAAAACGAAATTGACTGTGAGGTCCTGCTCGTCAGTCATGATCTTATGCATGCAGTGGTAACAGTCTGTCTACAGATCTCCGAGACATTTTGGACAAGGTGAGCTTCACTCATGCTTGATCCCTGTCAGAGTGTTACCAAACTCTTGGATTTGAAGGGATCGGTGAATTCTGTTCTGCAGTGAAATTGTTGCATTCACTTACGCGAACCGCTGACTAATGTTTACTGGCTGGTTCGCGTCAAACATTTAAGCTACTGGGTGGTTTTTGAATCCACAAAACTTATTCTGAATTGGACTTATGCTCATTTTGGCGAAATAGGCAGGGTAATGGGGGAAGTCTTGAGTTGCTTTCGAACGTTTTGGCTCAAAAAATAGGATTATTAACTTGTTTATGCAATTCATGTATTTATGCAGACTTGGTCACGGGATGAAAATTGTCCTGAGGGGCTAGAACCTCACCCAAGCGCGCGTTGTCACCTGTGGCCAGATTTTTCGGCAGCTTTGCATAACTCGCGGGTTCCCAAACTGGCCTGCAAATGAGTGCCCTTAAATCCTAATTAATTCAAGTTTGAACACCCAAAGTGGCAAGTCTGTGACACAACACCCGAGATCAACAACCCATTGTCATGATAGCCACCGAACAAGGCTTTGGTTTAATTGGAAAATAAGTTGGATTGTTTAGAACGACAAAGAGACCAGGATATTAATCAAGTGAGAGTCCAGTAAAACTTGCTACGCACATACCCATAAACACACAAGATATGCGATGCGGGGTTTCAAGTTGGGATAGAAGCCCTTCTCAAAAATGCACGCTGAATGGTTTCGAGCACTGCTGCTCTGGTGGCGAATTTCCGGTGATGTAGTCACTGAAAAAATGCCAGTATAGAAGCCGTGTTACTTGTCTGAATGCCAGAGCCATATTTTCGGTCTCACCTGAGTCGCCGTGTGACAACTACATTAATAGCCATTGGCCGAGTACTAAATTACAAAGTCCTTAGCCAATGATGAGGAATCGTAAAATCCATCAAGGTAGTGTCGCTAACCCATGTTGCCCGCGTATACACCGGTAGGTTTTTGAAGAGTTGGTAGGTTCAGCTTATTAGTTTGCAATTCAATCACCTAACTCCCATTCTTTAGATGAGTTTGTGCCAATATCTTCGACCACGGCTCCTCCATTGTCGAAAAAAGAGAAATGAAAATGTTTCCTGGTTCTTTATATTTGGCTCGAATATTCGAGTGCTATTGAATAATTCTGGCTTAGGTTGAGGTATCGAGTGACGTAATTCACTAGAAATCAATTAATGGGACAACGAAAATATGTGGTAGCTGCTAGTTAGGTGTTTTTAACACAAAAACCTCCACTAGGGGGGTAGTTCTTACTGAAACCTATTAATCAAGTGGCTGTCCAAGCTGTTCTCTGCTGCAATTTTCGTCAAATTGCCTAAATTGTTTAAATTATTAATGCTTGCCTGAACTAGGCCTCCATATGTTAATTCCGTTAATATGATTCATCATGATAGGAGCAATTCTGTAGGCTAAAATTCATATCCTTGATTTAAAACCGCCATGCCCTCACCTTCTGTGTTTTTGATGGGGAAAGTTAAATAGCTTCAGGAAAATGTTTGAAATCTTGAGCTTTGTAAAAATTTTAAGTGAATTTTGCTTGTAGCCCTTATGAGAAACATGAGACTAACAAAAGGCAGCATGATATAGAAAAATGGTCGACTGATTTATCAAGTGCCAAGTCACTTCACCCATGGACACTCCAGCCTGTGATTGGTGATGCATCGTTGGTGAAGAAGATGAAAATCGAGATGAATTCTGAACCAGCAGTCGACAATGAAACTATCAACGATGCACATTTCAATAAAAGCCGGAGTCGGGTAATCTGTGGGTTTACTTTATGTCCGCAGAGAATATTTGCTTCGGAAGTGAACCTAACAGTTGAAATTCAGCCTTCTGATTTACCGATTTAAATTCAGAAGCACCAGCCTGCCCAATTTACTCCAAATTTTGTGGTTTAATTTTGAAAACAATCAGAAACAGCAAGTTACTTTGCAAGTGAATTCGACGTCCATCTATATTTATCGTCTCTGCTTCGTTTCCTGACCAGACGAGTGGGCGTAGTTTAACACCTAACACGTGCTTAATCGTCATTTTACACTCTATTTAGCGGAGCGCTATTTAGGCTACGTTAATTCAAGTACCGAAAATGACTGCATGTCTGTCTGATGAAAAAGTTACATTTGTAATAGCTTGTTGTCTATTTATGTGCAGTGGGCTAAAGAATTACATCAACTGTCAGTGTCTCGTAAACGACTTTTCCAGAGTCTGACCACAGTATTGCTCAGTCACCAAGAATTGATGCGATTCTATCCAAGAATTTAATGAGAAAATCTCGTTTTTCGTCGGATATTCGCAGCATGGCCAATTACCCTCTACCGAACTCGACCCGAAGTCGATGCTCTAATTGCCTTAGTGTGTTTAAAAGTTTGGTTGCCACATAATTCGGGCAGTTGGGTCTGCATAAGCACCTAAAACTGTGTTTTGCTTTATGAATTACTTCCCTGCAACGAGATTCCTTGCTTCAATCTTTCCCGTTGTAGACATTAAATCTGTTTAAAGGGAAAACATCATTTGGAGTGCAAACTGAGTTTCGTGCAGACTCTCTTCAGTTGAGTTGTTATGTCACAGGATTGGTGGATTAAGAAGTACACTTTACCTTTTTCTTACGACTCTTTAAGTGCCAGATCGGCACCAGTGACAAAAGCAAAACTAGTCCTAATTAGGCAGGAAATTCAATTTTCTGTCAAAAGATGGGACAGGTGGCGAAATTCGTGCTAAATACTAAGGACCCGATGATCAAAAATTATGGGAATTAGCTGTAAGTTCTTAGACAAAGGACGAAACAGCCGATTGCCTAATCATTCAACCAGTTTTTATCCTTTAGTTTGACCTGGTACAATCTTGTCGCAGACTTGGAGAATAAACCAAACCAAACTCTTAATAAGTGTGACTGGCAGAATACCCGATTCTGGTGTGGTCAAACGAAGATGGCTTAATTAAACATCCGATTTCCAAAAATGAGATTTTGTCGTGCTATAATTTGGCTTACTGACAGAAATTACTAACGTAGAACAAATGGGACGTTACTTATTCCTTATTTCAGTGCATTTTGTGCACCTGGTACCTAACGATGTAAGGAATTCTTGGCTGGAAAGTCGATTTGTGTTCGGGCATACTGTAAGTCACGAGACAATTTCACATGCATTAACGCGGAAATGTCATCGTTTGGGGCCTTCAATCTCTGGGGTGAATATGTAGACTCAGATAGCACTCAAATCTTTGGCTCCTAACGTCGTGTCCCCTATTAAGAATTAAGTTTAGAGTCATAAAAATCAACACAGGCTGCAGGAGATACGCAGGTACAGGGCACTTTGTATCAAGCACCATGAGTTCTGAGGAAATTCTGGTTCGGTTTATATTCTTGAATCAAGTCGCTCTTACGCTTCTCTTTGTGGAAATCAAGCATCCATCTATGGTTTTTTGGTAGAGGGTCCCCTGTCTGACAAATAATACCTTTAAGATACCAATCAGACTATGTCTGGGTTATGAACCGGGAGCATTTTTTAACTGAAGGCATCATAATTTTTTGGTCTCATAGATGTGATCCACATGTAGATTACTCATAATATTGAAAGATGAGTGTGCCAAATAGGCTACAATGGCAGCGCCAAAAAGCGTGTTTTCTTGTTTAGGGAAGTGTCTCGTATTCTGCTACCGAAATCGCACTTCTTTCATAGCTAAAGTTGCGTGGTCCATCACAGCGTTAGCAAGAAATGTATGGCCTATTTTTAATCGCATTCATGTGGGGAAACTTCGAGACAGATCTCAGGCTGTTCTATGCGCACGACTAATATGACGCACCTTGTTTACCAAATTTGATTCTTCATTTATAAAGTTTATCTCGCTTTGTGTCCTTTATCTGAAAATAGGCTTATCCTATAATCCATAACTGGGTAGCCAATTATGCTTTCCGATATTAATAATACGTGAGATAAGGTACCTCTTGGTTGAAACTACTGCTGGCTGATTTACCACTTACCATTTGCTGTTGCAGACGTTGTCAGTGGCTGCATTGCATCGGAACCTTAGTGAAGTTTAAAAGGACACAGGAATTGCTTTTTAAAATGAGATTCTGGGGCCCAGTTTTTGGTAATATTAGATCATACAACACTTAATAAAGGTGGGAATTACAAAACTAAAAAATTAAACAGATCACAGTAAGAGGGTGGATTCACTCATCTACCATCGAAGTTCACCTCCGAACACTACAGTAGTGATCTTCAGCGCTGTGATGCCAGTCCTACACAACGGATGTATGCGAACCCACCTAGTCATGTGTGACTGGATACTGACCAAAGGTAAGATACCCACGCAAAGTGTCGCTAGTCACACGCAATGAAGTCCATTAGTCATTCGCACCGACCTGGCAATTATACCTATTTATCAACACAAACGCATGTACACAAACCCCAATGCTTCGGCAAGCACTCTCATTCCTTTTCAACTAGGCGCTTGAAATTTGTCTGGTTCACTTGACAAGCATTAACAAGTGTGTGGGCTTCCCTATTGGCCAGGGAATACCGACTCTTTGACCATGAAAAGCACCACAAAACGGTTGTGTTGAGATTGGAATAAGAATCGGCTTTAACCGTTTCCACCATGATTAACTTCGATGGTCGTGAGCTGCTCAAGTGTAAACTTGGCGACATTTTGCCAAGACAAGCAATCTTGAACGCTTGCTGGAGTTCTTCAGCTTGATTCCTGAATAATCGACTCAAATATAACCCAAATGACTCAAAGCAACTTCAGTCATGGAAAAATATGTATGCCCGAATGGGTAGTTGCCTCTTGGCTCAACCCTCTCAAAAATGCCACAATAAAGCACTAAACGTGCTTGCTAATAATCTCTGCGATCACGACCTAGAAGGTTAGTGGCTTTGATGGGACACGAAACAGCACGAAGTATCCAGAGATGAACAGGAATACGAAGGTGTGTATGGGTGTGAAGATGAAAGGGTTGAACTAAGTGCATGTGAAAATATATTGACTAAGGAAAATACCCATTTCGAGACAAACTGAACATTGCGATAATCTTAGCCCTTAGACGTCATCACGCTGTCCTCGCTTCATTTTCAAAAACAGGAAAGTTTTCACTCTCTAGTGATTACGTCACTGGCTACTGATATTTTGAAAGATGGGAATTGTTTCTCAGTTGTAACTTTCCTTGTTTTCACGACAACGGCAAGTATGCATAACATTGGCCCTCAATTAACTCGCATTATTTGTCACATAAGATAAAGTGACAGATAATGGCGTGGATAAGTAGCGTTGTCAACCAAACTCATGTCTAGTAAGCAGAAGGGTCCATATTGCTTAAGCTATTCGTAGGATTAGGCACTCCTTCGATCGGTCAACTATTCTGGTTGGCTTAATGGAACTAATGCTTGAAATATCGCAATTAAAGCTAAAGGGCGCATGCAATTGCTAAGCAAAAAACTGCCTGTATAGCACTTTTCATTTCTAGAAGTCGGAATTACGGGAAACCTCTCCAGTTTTCAGGGTTTATCCAAAGATTTCCCAGAGGTAAGCATGCATTAAACCAATCCCCCCTCTCTAGACTTCCGTGCAGTGTGACCAAATTATCCTAATGCCTACGCAAGTATTTATCGTCCAGCCAACAGACGTCAAACGACACCACAATAATCCACTCTTGTAAACTCAAACAAATCCCAATAACGGGAGGCAGCGGGAACTTGATAGCGCAGACATCATTGCCAACCCTCCTGCCTCGTGTCTCGATGAGCCGAACCGTCCAACCCATTCCCAAACACACAGTGTACTAGTCTTAAGTTAAACATAAATTCTAAGTCCCCTGAACCGATCACGGTGAAGGAGCGATCGAGGTCTCCGTGGCCGTAACTGTCTAGCCACAACGCAGGTGTCATCAATTATGCGCACGTGTGGGTTTCACCTGAACGAGCGGGGGTGGTGTAATAGTCACACTCGAGGCGCATATGGCCACACAGCGCACGGTGCTTGGGGTGAACGCGCGCACACTGGCACACACACACACGCACGCGAGCGCATTCGTAAAATCGCGATTAATCATGCGGTATCCGCGCCCGCTTGCGCGCACCGTCGTTGTCACACGGCTAAAGATCAAAGCGGCTCGTTAATCAAGTCCCATGTGTGTACACACACACATTGGGGTGGGGGATGTTAACGTCCGGGGGCTTTGATGTGGTGTGCGTTCGGACGAATGAGGGCAACCCCACAGTGTGTGTGTGCGTGGGTGCACCTGTTGACAAGATGACCTTCCGGTAAGCTCTTCTAGGAGAGGTAGAGGGGGGCAATGACAGCACTTCCGGAGCGGCTGGTGAGCCAGACAACTGGAGATAAAGTGGCTAGTTCAGGTGGACAATTATCCATGGGAAGAAAGGCTGGCATGTCTGATTTATGCATAAGGTGGCCAAGTATTGCTGGACGCCAGACTCTGATCACGTTGATACGAGGAAGCGGACTGTAGGGATTAACCACTAATGTTCTTATTCCCTTCTATGGAATGGCAAATGTAAACTAAGATGAAATTTCGTTCTAATCATCATGTAGTTGTAAGTGTATGGACATCAACAGAAGATGCTTAACGATTGGAGGAATTAAAAACTGTGCCTTGAGATGGTAGGCTGAAAAACAGAAGGGTTGCTTCTGACCGGCCATATGCTGTTTTCATAGATTTTCACAAGAATATTTCATAACCAATTCTGATCAAAAAATAAAAAAAAACAGGAAAAAGCAGGATAAGTGTCATTCATTAGTAATTTCTCTCCAAATTTGGCAAATGCACAACCTAAGAAATTGACAGATTTTTACGTGTCCTGATTGACTTTTCTCACAGGAGTTTAGTTAATGCCTTTTTCGTCCAAATTTTAACTTTAATGTGAGTGATTTGTCATTTAAGCATATATTTGAGTACTTAAAGCGAAGAACCTAAACTACAACTACGAAGTCTTAAAATGAACTCAATGTCAGTTGTTCGAAATTTACGCATCGATTTTCCTTCACCCTGATTTAGCAAATCTGACGGAAAATAGGCTTGCAGAGTGGGCAAACACCAACTTGCCTACCGATGGTGGTTACCTCTAGGTGCCGGTAAAGGCAATTTGACTTGGGTTACAAGTGCTTCTCAGCTCAAGAGAACGAAGCAAGCCTAGGAAAATTTTGGTGTTCCTACGAACGCGCATACACATGTTTAGGTGTTATTTGAGGAAGCCTAATGATTCCCATTTTTGTTCAAAACTACATTCTCCAAGTATCATGATTTTGAGCACCGACCCATCCCTAACTAACACTTATCGTGCCACTCCAATGTCACTTTTATCATCACATATCAAGCTTTTCTGTCCGTATGATATCAAGTTCAGTTATAATCTACAACATTAATCACAATTGCTACAACTACCACTGGATTCCAGCACTTTTTCTTTTTATCTGAAGCATGTCGTAAATCGCGTGACCATGAATAACTATGTAGCTTTAGGCCCGCATTATGACTTAACTTGCATGCTGAATAGGCTATGCATTTCCCCATTAACATTCCGTGACAGTCTTTAACAGTCTTCAACCTTAATGAGTCTCATCAGCACGCTCCAGACAGCAAAACACAACAGTAGGTCTTTCTTTTCCCACAGTTCCCATTGCTGACGTTTCCATGGATGAAATACACGTTTATTATCCCCTCGCTGCTGTTTATGGCACACCAGAGAGTGAAGCGAACCTGGGGAGGATATTGCGTACCAGCATATTTTAATACCAGTAAGCGCGGGGCACGGCTTTCTTAGACGCACATATGGGGACCATTAATCAAGTCGTGAAAGAGAGTAGCACACAGTGCGCGGAATGAGAGATCTATTAATCATTTGGCCGGTTGGAACTCATGCACGGAAACCCTGTTGTGCCAATGCTGCTCCCCATCTTGCTTCCATTCCAGCCCACAGCCACCCGACCGGTGACAAACCGCCTTTGATGCCTGCAAACGTGTCCATTGGTGCTGGTCCTCACCGTGTGAAAACAAAGGATAGGCGATGAGCATCATCCAAAACGGCCAGGAAATGAAACGAGCAGGTAAGGGACAAGGTGCCTCACAGTTTTTGTAATGATTTAACTTTAAATAAATCGATAAATTAGTTTACCCGATGTTATTTATCGCAGTTGTGGTAAGTTGGTTTCAACAAGTCGATTCCATTCTGCTTATTCTCCTTCCAACTACCTTGTCTGCCTCGACATCATTAGTCTCGAGTCGATTCATCTTTCTCCCACTGACTTAGGTCTAGGGTTAAAGTAATCAGCTTTTGTTTATGGATTCCTGCTACCGTTACCAATTCGATTTTGTATGGCGTCATTGTAAGTTGGCTTTACTTTTGAATTCACTCTTCTGCCTTACTAACTCTTTTCTCTCCACTTATGTCAGACTCCCTCCTTTGACTTCCCAAACTGATTTGTTTCCGTCCAGTTAATATGGCATGATCAGAAACTTCAGGTGATGCTTATTATGATGTTCCAACATGCTCAAGTCCTCGGCGCGTCCTCAGCTAACCAACAATAGGTTCTTGTCTAAACTGTCACTGTTTGTGGTAGTTTTTTTCTCTCAGGGCCTTGAACTAAGTGATCTGAACGATTAAGCACTTTTAAGTGCTACCGCATATGTCTGACTGTCGTGTCGTTTTCTCACGACGTAGATTCCGTACAAACAGGATCCCACCCCGATTTGACATAAAAAATGCGGTCTCAACCAGTCTTGCGCGTCGATTCTTTCATGTTTTACCGCGCCATTAACCATTCCTGATAAATGAGACTCGATGGGGAGCGGAAGAGGAAGGATTTATGCTCCCTTGTGGGCTTCTTTTATGATCCCCTAATTGTTGCAGCTAAACACAGCATTTGAAAGGACGTTGCACAGGTTTAGGTTCTCTCATAGATGAGAAATTAGGGAGCTGTAAATTTAAAACTGCCTGACAGAAAAATGACCCATCGGTGAAACGCCCTTTGATGTTTCCAGTTTTAAAAGCCCCGCTATGTTTAGTGAAAATGATTAAGAGGAGTCTGTATAGCTGCGTCTACGCAGAACCAGATGTTCGCCACCGGACAACCACAACCCTAGTATAAAGTCCATGATTGGCCATATTTTTTTGAATCGACTAGGTACAAAGTAATTCTAGCCTTTTGACAGCGGTCTGTTCTTTTTCGTTGAGGGTAGAACCTACATCCTGGTTAATGCTGGCTGTGTTCTCTTCCGATCCGTTGAAATTCATTATTAAGTTTACTGTTCAGTGATTGCTTTCTAAGAACATCTGAGAATCTTTACCTTGAAACCCTTTCTCGATTATCATTTACTGATGCGAACACTCGGCCACGTGCCTGAGTACCGACTCCCCTAACTGGCCAGGTTTTTAGTTCTGGGCAAACACCGCCCAGTATGTCCCGCAACTTATTTTTCAAAGTCCAAAATAAACCAATCTATCTTTTGAATATTAGCACATTATTCAGACGTCTGGCTCCAATGGACGCTTTTATATGAAAGACGTTAAAATGGAATTTATGTAGTCTGTCTGCCTGGTTGGCCGTGTTTTATGACCATGCTGGGCAAATATAATTCTGCCTTTTCGCAGGATAGCAGGAGAACTGGATTAGAAATAAGCCTAACGTGAATTTTAAGAAAACGTAGTCCTAGGGTATCATTGAAAACACATCTCGTGTGACATTTTATTCCGACAAAACGCTTCTGAAAATATTTCATGGAATCTTCTGACATAAAAATTTGATTTCTGCGTACCTTTTAACAGATTAAATATGAGCGTTTGTCGGGACAACACAGGCGTCACCAGTGTGGGCATTCTTCATCAGAAAGGGTGCATGTTGGATATGGGAGTATTCGTGCTCAATGTATGAAAGACCAGTCCAGAAGAGCTGTTCATGTGACATTCAGCTTTTTAGTTAAAATTAAAACTTCTGGACTCTTCTACTTCAATATGCTCCGGACTAGACATTAGACTAGTACCACAATATTCATAGAAATTATTATTCAGTGTCTCTCATTTGAGGTATCACGGCAACGTCAATTACTACATTATCTGGATGCAGGGTGGCCAGCATTCGCAGGAAAATACAGGCCTCTCACAAACCGATCCTACGTTGGAGCAACCACTTTTGGTGTTGGGATTTAATTCTAGACCACATTGACCGCGCCTTGGAAGCATAGTACGAGCTTAGAGGACATCTGCCAGTCTTAGTTATACCACATCACCTCCAGATAAAGTCACTAACATTAAGTAGTGGAAAATTATGTAACTAGTAGTGCTATGTAGTTAGTCTGCTGAATAAGATAAAATCCTATTTAAAGGTTGATTCGCTGAAGTGAAAATAGTACATTCCTTCAACAGAGTCGGCACAGGCTCCATGGTAGTTGCGTTAATTAAGACTTGAGAGATCCTCCTTGATCCGGCCAACAGTCACGTGATATCTAGATGTGGTAGGCAAGAAAAGGAATCACTACCAATGACTATCTCTACGACAAAACGATGGCATATTCAGTGGCAAACAAAATATTTTGAACATAATGGTCCTGGTGTGTTGATCAACCTGGAGACCGAACTGAATTTCGAGGTGCTCCGTAGAGTACTGAAAGTAGGCGACAAACCTTCTAGGTCCAAATCTTATATACCTGATTAGTGCTTGCTCTATGAGGATGAGATTAGTGCTGACTTGACATGATTCTCGTTAGGCTTGTATCGAGTATTGATGCAGGTGACGTCCGTAGTAATGGTTATGTCAATGAATCCACCAAATATAGTCAAAATACGATTTTTTATGATAAGAATACATCTGTTAAGGCAAGTGATTCTCGTTCTTGGGTTGTTGGGAAGCGAGTTGATATTCAACTTGTTGTGGAAACGGTGCAGGGTTTTACTAAATGACACGTTGCGAACGTTTGCCAGACTTACTTTTAGCCAAAGTCAAAATTCCTAGGTTTTGAAAACCTCAAATACAACCTTCATGTAAATTTATGGATATTGTGAAGCTAAGCGTACACCTGGTCGTGTTCAACTTGTGTTGTGGTGGGCCGATGTCGTTTGGTTTGCTTGAGATTGATCGAACACAGTTAATAAGTCCCAAGAACAATGCAGTTCAGTAACAATTTAAGAGAAGAAAATAGGCAGACAATGCTAGCGTCATAGCGAGTTGCATGGGGAGTCAGTTTGGTTGAGGGGAAACTGCGTGGTGCAGAGGGTCTTACTGGCAGTGGCACGTAGGAAAGTGCCACCTACTAGCGTCGAGGACCGCATCTTTAACTGAATTTATTCTAAGGTCAGACAAGGTTGCATCAGTTGTGACAAGGAACCGGACTGCGTACCAAGTAACTCCCATATTGAGTTGTAAGGTATCGTCTAACGTGGCCCCTATGGTTTGGTTCATGTTCATCATTGTTGTGGCCTGTAAATCAGTAAATAAAGCACCTCTTAGACAACTTGCATTTCATCTTGAAATGCGTTTGATACACACACACACATTCACCACATACATGTCAATTTCTTGTTAACGCGGGCGGATTTCAAACAAGCGTCCTTTGAAGGTGCCGGTGTGCGAAAGTACAAACACAAACACACGCTCATGCCACACCGACTTGCACTTTCCACAAAGGGAAACGCACACACACATAACTTATTCTGTTTGTGTGTTTGCGCACTAATCCCACCGATGAATTATGCGCACACAGGTGCGCGCGTGTCATCTGTAATCCAGATGGGGCCAAACGGTCGCCATAGCTGTTAATTTATGCTTCCATCATAAGGATAAAGCACGCCTCCCTTTTATGGGTCGATAACTTATCAAATCGAATGTATAGCGCCAAGAAATTGCACACATAGAGGGGTATCCATTAATTAAGCAACAAAATGATTGAAAATTGCGTCACGTGATATTTTAGAAGAGAGCCCCTGGAGAGTAGCCGGAGGCTTCCTTCATCTATTGGCCTCAGACGAAAAATGTAAAGATCGGGAAACCATTCAGTTTTAGCATTAGGGCATTTCAAGATATTAAGTTCACATGACGTAGAACTAGCAATAACCAATAGAAGATTCAGTTTATAACTTGCCACGTCCAAATACGTTTTATAACAATACAATCGAATCTGGTATCAATAATACAACAATTCAACGTTAAAGTACCAATGACCTTGAGAACTCCCAGTAAAGTTTACATTGAAAGCCAACATTATATTAAATTCATGCGCATTATTTTTTGTTTTACTGATTGCTATGGAATTAGATTAAAAGTCTAAAAAGCTATGAAAAATAGATTACATTTAGGAAAACTGATACTCCGAATTTGCATGCGATTAGTTTCCTCTGATTATGTGAATCGTACACAGCTGATATGGTGCATATTTGATCAGGCTGAATGCGTTTGCATGTCCTTAGCTGGAGGAAGCCCTGCGCAGGTGGGATGATTGGCACTTTAAAATTTCCCCTTGTCTCTCACCGACCCCACCACCTGTTTCCAGAAAAGCTAGTCAACCGACCCCTTGCTAACACCCCTTTTCTAAAATGTAACCCGCTGGGTTGTGGGGACGGAGCCGATGTGGTTTTTCATGCTGATTGACGTGAAAACACAAAACAGTGGCCCAAAGAGTCACGCACAGCCTTCATTTCCTTATTACACATTTTCAAGCCTAAACTCACCCTATTCTCCATGTTCGAACAGGAGTGAATCAAAAATCCCATTTAGTTCCCTTGTCTAGTGACGCCCACCTGTCCTGTGTTTTCGTGGCCCTAACTTAGAACAACTGCAGGTAAAGGGTTCGTTACCAAGACTGACTCAGGTCTGGACATGTCCTGTGGTAAAACGATCGTCCCCTAGGTCTGCAAAGTTACATGTGCACGAGCGAATTACCAAGTTTTCTTAAATGCCTGTGGGCGAGTTATGTGTTGGATTTTCTAGTTATTCTAATCAGCCATTTTGATGCGTTCATTTAACGAATCTGAATGCTGTAACATCTGGACAGATTGATTTGTAATTGTGTCAGAAATTTAATGGAAAACTGAAAACCATTTGTTGTTAACACAGAAGGCAAATCAGATAAGTTAGTGCAGCCTGCCAAAACCTGCGTCTACATAAATGAACTAAATGCCATGCGCACACTTCAACTCCATTCACAGAACTGTGTCAAAGCTAGAATCAAATTAGCACCACTTGAAGTTGATACCGGCACAGAAAATGTGCATTATAAAGTCAGTATTTTCCCACGAATATATTATTTCACATGTATAAGCGTCCACCACAACCGAGCACATTATAGATGAGCCAATTTTTCTAAGACTATCTTCAAGAAGGGCCCTCACAAAAGCCTGTCTTTGAATACTTATTTTTTTAGCAACGTTCACATCCTGTCAATCTTCTTGCCCTACAGGTAACTGACAGAGCACCAAGGCGGTAATGCAATTTGCATTGTTTTCAGGCTACGCGCCTTCACATTAAGGCATGAATGACAGGCTTTCCAAGAACTACTCATCCCAATGGACGTGACGCAAAACCAATCAGTTCAGAAAAAAAATTTGCTTTCGTAAAAAATATAACATGCACGATTTCAGAGCCGCATATTATCCAAATTAAATCGGCCTACTTCGCCACACCCAATTTGTCTCCAATCCCAGCAAACTTTCTCACAATGGGAAGTCCGATACTCCACCGTTCCTTTCGCCGGATAATTTTACAAAAATTTGAAAAATTAAGCACATTAATAATATTAAAAATGACCGTTCAGATAAAATAAAAATTAAAGGTTTCAGAATGCTTAAATTACAGAAAAACATTCACGAAATATC
>UXSR01000216.1:0-55809 GCA_900604375.1 Mesocestoides corti
TTAATTCAGCCTGTTCTTGTTGATATTTCATTAATAATTGTCAAGTGGATGATAATATACTCCGATTTGACTAGTCATTGGCTTATTCGGCCAATGATGTTGCAAGTGGTCTTATTACCTTAAGAAATCGGTGTGTTTTTGTTAGTACCAAGTAGTTCAGTACAGACTGTTCCACTAGATGACCTGTGAAAGCGACCACGTTTCTGATTATTAAGTCCTCGTCTTAACGTAAGTAGGATAACATCTGTTTCCCCGAGAAACAGCAAATCATATTTCAGTGTATTAATTTTTATTTTGTTGCATGATATGGTAGGCATTCATTAAGTGTGCATGATTTGACCAACTGGTGGACTAAGGGTCGAATGTTGTGCTTACAACATTAGTTATATTGACTAATCGAGAGCCTTTTGGTCTAATTATTCATTTAAATATGTGGAATCATTTTATTTGTCTTCGTACTCCATTCGACAGTGGCGATTTTGAAGAAGTTTTTGTGTCGGAATAATTTTTCATTTAATCCAGATGACAAATCTTATCTATTCACCATTTGATGTAAAGTAAATCTATGAAGTCTTGGGTGAATAAGCCTTTTCTGCTGCATCAGACTGAAGGGAATTGTTATTGGTCGTAAACTGAAATCTCACCAGGTATTTAACATAAAAGTAGGCGAATCCATGTCAGACAATGTACTTAGACATGAGCTTTTAGAAAAATTACTTACTAGATTCAACATATTTTTGCAATGACGTATTGGTTTTTTGGTGCAACAATGAAGTTTGTGGCGTTGGATGTGGTTTTTGATTTGATTTGCACATGTTTGGCATTTTAATAACATAACAGGATCGTTTTGACGCAGTTTATAATGGCGAATACTTGTAGTAGCCAGAGTTTTAGCACTACCTCACAGCCTTCTAGTTAACAGACCTTAACAACCCGAGAATGGAGTGAAGAGAGGCGACAGAGGACACGACCGTTTATTAGCGTCACGCCAGCCACGTGTGTCTTAGTGTGTGGATGAGTGAACGGATGACAGGCGTCTGGTAACTGACCAATGAAAAGGGGATGAGTCATTGTCATCATCATGTCAATAAACAAGGTACACTCAGGCGCAGTCGCTGTTAATCCGCTACATACTGCCTTATCTTTGCTACATGTTGTTTCATTGAGCCTCTTACTATTGAAAATAATTTTTTTTTATTTAAAAAAACTAAACTAATAGGTTGTCAACCTAGTTATAAGTTGATCAATTAAGGGCCAATAATAATGCGCACTAATGCTACACTCTATCAGCACATATGCTCTTTGCCACTTTCAGTTAATGCGAAAAGACCTTTTAAACAGCTGAACACGACTGAAGAAATCATAAATTGAATATTTGTTGATCGCATTACCAGCGAAAATGACTAAGTCGTGATTATGACATTTCCTCGCCCAATGAAGCAACTTTGTGGATTTTTGTTTGCGTCTGGCTGGTCGGATGTGAACAAGCAAGTCGCAATGACTCATCTGCCGTTGCATAAATTCGCAGATGGAATTTCGAATTTTCTGGAGAAATTAATGCAATTCACTAGTTGGCCTTGTCTTATGATCTGATCTGCGAGTGGGGGGAGGGGTGTTTTTCAATATGCATGAATGACTTGGCGCTGTTCTAGATCGCAAATCATACTAGGGAATACAGATTGGCCGCCGACCAGGCTCACAGGCGATATCCAGACAAATGTAGGATGACGAGAGACCGTGGGAATCCGCTCTTTTAATAACCCTTCGTGAAGAATCTTGTTAGGATACCCTATTTAAAAGTTGTGAGATTAAGGGCTAATAAGTAATAAGTATTGGGTGCAGAGATTAGCCCACGATTGTAAAAATAAAGGACGTAGTGTAAGGAAGTAAGAAAGATGCTAAAAATTGTAGCGCAAAGTAAATGTGAGTTTGTTTCTTGCATTTCAAAATTAGAACAGGCTTATCAAGTGAGAGTAGCAAACTTTTTTCGCAAACTGAAAGTCTACCTTATTTAAAAGCCACTCGATGTCATCAAGAATGATATTAAGGGGACGAGAGGGCGTATTTAATTTTGTTTGGGTCGAATGAAAATACTTGTTCTGGTTCAGCCAATCAGGGTTAGCTAAATCGCTCCATCACCTGCTAACTGCAGATCAGGGCTTTAACAAAATTCAATGGAGAATGAATAGATTGGCTCTTTCGAAATTGGCTAATCTCAGAATTTCAAATGATCAAGCTAAAAACCTATTGCTAACAAAAGTAACCGTTCGATGACACTTTGAAAGCAAAAAAGACAAACATGTTTTAATTGCTGACTTTACTCAATATTTCATAACCAGTAAACTCATTCAGAAAGCATTCTATAATAAGTATCTATGAGGCCACCATAGGCATACTATTGACTTCAATCAATCACTATCGCCCTGAACAAATTCCACCCTCATTTCACATTTTGATCAAGTGTATATTTAACACTGAAAGGAGTGATTTTTTTTTTCAGATAACCTCTTTGTGGGCAATATTCAAATACGACTCAGCTCTCCGAAAAGAACAATCGGTTGCCAATTTGCCCTGTGACGCCTTTTGTACATAGTACAAGACTTCGGATTTATGCGTTATGGTGGAGGAAAAAGCGGCTGGTGTCATTTACGAATGTCACATAATGAGTTCGAATTCGGTTCCCACATGGTGAGCATATTCTTCTTTAAAGTACGACTAGTTTGTGCCTGAAATTGGGGAAACTTTGTCACCAAGTGCGACGGGATTTGTGGCTTGGTGGGAGTCAATTGTACTCCGATTAAAGCCCACTTACACGTCTATTGGCGTTAATCTTACAATTTTACTAAGATTTTCAAGGCACCACTAAACTCGTGGAAACGAATTTGTTTTACCAAGTTGATGGTCAACACGACGACTCACGCGTGTAGTAGTTTATGTTGCACCCCACCCACCACATCGGTCGCCTTGGCAATACATTCCCCTCCGTTAATCCGGCCTTGGCGTCCACATTGGTCACACGGACACGTCTGGACACGCCCCTCCCCCCCTCTAGAGTACATGACCTTGCGTACACACAAAAACACGACAAGGCAAATGCGTTGAGCCATTTCAGGTCGCCTTATTCTGCCCATGTCGGTTCTTTCGGCACATTAACAAAGGCACGGGCGCTAGTACAAATGGATATGCCTGTCACGTGTCCATCAGCGTGCCCGGGAGCAGGACGGAGTGACGCCGATGTGATGAAGTGACAGTTGTGGTCCTTGTTGCCACGGCAATCTGCCTGGCCTAATTCGGGTCTCATCGAAGTGGCTGTCTCACTGTGGGTTTGAGGCCCATTCCGGGTTCCCTATATGGTCGGCATGGCCTCAATTCGCTTTGATTAGGGGCAACTACATTAACGGGGTCTGAGTTTCCCTTAGAGTAAGAACTTCTTTGTTGAATTTCAATTAATACCATGGATGAAATGTGAGCATACACCTTCGGCAAATTCACGAAATTCAAAGAATCAAGTACTAGATTACAGGAGTTTGTTTCTGTGGTATTTGGTATTGTCATTTGCAATTCCCAAAGCCTCATTTGGTGGTAAACCTCAGTTGCTTCGAAGAACGGTGAACCATAGAAGGGGTTCAGTCGCTCACATCGGATAAGTGGGAACGCCTCGGGGGCTGGTGGAGACAAATGGAGGGTGCAGGAGAGAAGCAACAGACACACGCGTTCTTCATGACTTAGCAACTGTTGCAGTGGCTACGAATCGAAGTTATGCATCACTGCCGTTGGTACAAACTGTCCATGTGGTTAATAATAGAAAGCGGGGTGTGGCAGGCCAAGTTAACTCGCATATTCCAATAAGACGCACAGCTAAGCTGTGTGGTAGTTTTGGCTTTGTTGTTGTTGATCGGCGATCGCGTTTCTTATTGGTGCATTAGGAGTGAAAGAGGAGGGAACGCGCGACTGCAACATTTATTAACCTGTGCCCCTGTGGAATGCACGAAGTTGCGTGGCATGTCGTTAGCACCGACCCGCTCGCCTTAAGGCAACACCTACGCGATGTCCGTCGTTTTATAAAACCAGCGAATTGCCATAAATGGAAGTTTCGGTAGCCAGCGTGTGTGTGTGTGCGTGCGTGTGCCCTGAAGTGGGAAACAAAGGGAGTGGGAGAGGACGCCTGCAAAGCTGGTGGGATCGATGCTTACCGTCATGGACTTAAAGTGCCATACAGCAAAACTAAAATATCAAATCACATTTTATTTAAAAAAAGGCAGTGAGTCATCTACAAATAAACCTTTGAACTTTTAATCAGCAGAACCTCACCAAAGAGGATTCCAAAGTGGACCCAGCGCTAATGCATAAGCACATTCTGAAACGTGCTGACTCGTTAGGGCACTGGTGCGATGTTGACAAAAAAATCTTTTTGCGATATTGCTTGTTGCAAGTAACATAGACAATCGAGACAGCGAATTTATTCCCAGTGTTTAACTTGATGCACACAGCTAAGCGAATTCAAGATGCTTGTTGGGGCCCACGCAGTGGCAATGGGTCAAAATTCGATCAACTTTGGTAGATTCATCATTCTACAAACACTTGGTGTGAATTCGCCATTAGAAGTGTGTGGCAGTTTAATTGCAAGTACTTTATTTCATATTCGACCACGAAATGACCCGTAACTTATGACCTTATCCAAAAACCGACCTCAGATTTGACAAAACGACTAGTTCGAAATAGTGCATACTTTACCTTATCACGATAAATTTAACCAATCAGCAGAAACGTACGTTAAAAATACTAAGCAACTTTGAATATTTACTTTGCACCATCAAAATGAAATTAGCCGCACCTGTGACCTTCAGCTGGTAACCCCATAGTGGTAAGCGAATGAGCGAAGCTTAAGTTTAGCAGACTGCAGTGAACGTGCATCGAACAAGCGCGAATGATGCGTATTCACGAGTTGGTCGAATGTCATCGATTTTCGATTACACTTGACGTTCGAGAAGCACTCACCCGCTGTGCTATAAAAGCCTTGGGTGGTCAAATGCAAATAAATCTTTATATCCGATATCATCGGTCATGCTTTTCCCCTCGGGCTGTTACCGATTGTCAACTAGCAGAGTTGAAGGGTATTGCCAACGAAATTGATCGTTGGTGATTTATGAAAAGCAACAAAATCAGTAGTATCGATATATTCACAACCCAAGGGCTATTTATGGCTCATTTGACTAGAAACAATTCAATTTGTGACCTCGAAGCGGTCGTAAACTACGAAATCGTCACCTTAGAATGCGTGTTCGAAACAGCAAAAAAGCTTAGCAGGTGAATTCCGGGCTCTTAGAGATCAGGATCCATTTTTTTAATCAAGCATTCTGTAAAATGTGTGAACTTTGAAGGTAAACTTAAGCCCAGATGGTCAGCTTAAGAAAACATTTAGGAATCAATGATTTATGGAAATTGTTTTGCATGACAGCGCAGCTTTACTAATTGAGCAAAATTGCAAAATCATATCTACTAAATTATTTATAAGTAACACTGATCATGATCAATTTCCGCATAAATGTGCATTTTCGATCTGAAAACATCACTTTTCAAGACAATTAATAAGTCATACAGGCCGTTTTTAGAAGTGGTTGACAGATAAAACAACTGCATTTCGAATCAGCAATACACAAAAACAGAATTTGCTTGTGCGGTGTTTGCAAGGCTAAACCACAATGGGTGGGATCAGAAACGTCTCCTCCTCATGGCAGGAAACGTCGAATGGTGTAGAACAAATGTAGTAACGATTTCCCTTATTATCTTCTGGTAGGGTAGGAAGTGCAAAACAATACCATTCGACTAACACGAGTATAGTGTTTTGGGGATTCTGCATTTCCGTAGACGGCTCATGGTGGGTTAGGAAGTAGACATTGCTTACACAATTGCCCTAACCACATCACTTTAGTGGGTCGCTGACGGCACCCTACTGACAGCCCCATCTGCGTTAACCCGCCTTGATTCATCAGGTCAAGGTCATCCTTGACTAGTGTAAGTGGACACATTAAAGGGATCTGGGGTACTGGTTATCTGGGTGTGCGGCTTCTGGTTACGGGCTTCCCTGATACCCGCGATGAAGAAGAAGACCGGAGAGGACGTGGACACAACCGTTTACTTCAGAGCTCAGCCACGTTGGTGTCACCACGTTGGCGTCGTTGTGTTGTGTGTGGGGTTTGCGCGTGTGTATTCATACCTCGGATGTGTGAGTCATATACACACCTAGGTGTTGGGATGCTCCAAGATAAATATTCGTGCTAATGAAGAGGGAGACAAGGAGGTGGAGGGACCGGATTAAGGGGTTGAATAAACACGATTCACAACAAGTCTCTCAAATTCGTCTTTGTGATTAGCATCTGCACATTGAGCCATTAATTTCAACTGCCTATGGGCACATTTGTTGACTATTGGCATCAGACAACGGAACAAGTCGATAAACAAGGACTTCCTTACTCTCCACGACGTTCCTGCTGATTGCGCTGTTAATCGGTCGACGGATTGTTTGAACGCCGAGCTGCCCGAGCAATCACAAAGTGATAGGTCGATTTGTCTGATTGTGAATTTTTAACAAGTGATCAGTTATTCATGGCGAACACTTGCTGTAACTGCTCTTGGGACCTCTCTTGAAGGTTTTCTTGCAGTCTTCTCTAGGCTTCGTTATCACCATATGCATCCCAAATTTCGAAAAGAGTTATGATTGACCTTTACTAATGGAAAACAGGGTGACAAATGAAAAAAATAAGGGTTTTGAATTCGTAACATTTTTAGTAAAGTAGACAAGGATTTATAGCACACATTGGCTGCTTCAACTAACGTTGCGCTTATTAAACATCTACCCATGCTAGCTATTCACACGTGGTCACTGGCAACGACAGACAATCCACGACCTCCGCTGTGTCACCGCGTGGCCCATTTTCCAGGTCTTCAATCGCCTTATATTCGCTCACACTTATGACCGCTGGATGTGGAAATTCTCAATGAAGAGTATGCCAGTGGTTCGCACTGGCTGGCCATGACGAATCCTCCGGCGGTGTTTGAATGAGGCCATTGTAATACCCCCTGAAACTTCTCAAATTGTGCTGATTTGAAGCAGTCTTTCATAAGCAGTGATCTGCGGAAACCATCAAAAAGCTCCAACTACACGCAAACTGGAGCTTGGAGGGAAGCCTCGTTCAGCAGTTGTTTGTCGTAGTTGGACTCCTCACTGTTGCGGTGTACTTGGGCAAAAAATCTGGAGATTACTTCGGATTGCTGCGGTAGGAAATTTTTGCAGGGCAGAGAAAACATTTAACTCAACTCTAACTTTCTGTTGAAACTGACAATGTGAAATCTTGGTTAATCCCTCAATTTGCGATTAGCGATAAAATTAGATTGCCTTTTTATGATGTTAAGTGCTTCTAGCCAGAAGTGTTGAATTAAAAGGAAAGAGGTAGTCGGTAATTCCATACTGGGACTGGACGGTGGTCGCTGTGGGCGTCTGTGCTAAGTTAGTAATTTGAGTGACTTCTAGCGGCAATCTTCACAAAAGTGTTAGCCACCTCAGTTGGCTTTTTTGGGAAAACAGCATTACGGAGAAGTCATATTCCTCGTTATTAGTTTTCTTTAAGATCTCCTTAGTGGTGGTAACTGTTTAAATTGCAATTCATTCAAGGGGATTGTGTTGCTTGGGAAAAAAATCCGGCCAATATAGTTAATTTTGGAGAAAGAAATCGTCAAAAGTAGGCACATTAGGCAGGTAAACTGTGCGACCGCTTTGCCAAGGCTCGTTTTGGCCAACAAAGAGCTGGCATTTCTTCGGGGGATTGAGAAGAACCCTCTGGAGTTAGTTGGGTTAAGCTGATAAAACCATCACCGTCTACAAAGCACCGCTACCGACTAATGAAATTTTCAAGGTAGCGTTGTGCGCCTCGAGTTTGAAAATCAGTTGGGCAAATGCAAGCTACTTTTATCGGTCCCATTGGTAGCGCGCTTTTACTGACTTCTTGAGGCTTCATGAAAGAATGAAAAGCCAAATTCCTAGAAGACTTCAAAAGCCTCAAACAGTCCGAATTTCTCTTAAATGGCGTAAGTGTACACTAGCAAAGTCAGTAGATTGTGCTAGATCGCCGAATTCACCTGATGATTACCTTCTGTCAAGTATTCTGCTATCAGCTGTTTCGTGGCGCCATGAATTTCATAGCATCAACAGGAAGCGGTAGATGGTTTCGTTGGACTCAAGCAATCTCCCTGACTTCGGATGCAATCCGGTAACTTTGGTTTGGAGAATTGGCTGTGTTGCATCAAGCATTGTTCTAGTATTGAGATGATTTGATGTAGACATGAAATGGTTTTGTCTTTAAAGCGCACAGCGTAGCCTTATGATAAAATACGACGATTATATGATTCCCGTCTCACAATTTGCATCCAGAGTTAATCATAGTGGAGAGAAAAATAGGGGAAATTTCTGAAAACTGGAACTACATTCAAGGGACTCAAACAGGTCAGTGGAGTGTTCAGATGGTTGCAACAAATTAAAACGCACCAATTTTGCTTCAAACCTTTTGAACACACTTGTTTACATCACAAGCGGTATTCTGTGCATGCGTCTAACAGCTGCTTTGTACGATTCCTCAGTGTTTCTACGGAAGTTCTCATATTACTTCTTCTGGATGTAGAAAGCAGTATTGTCATGAACAGTTGGAGCCCTTATAAGTAATGAAGCATCCTTAATTCATGTTCACGAATACTAATATGACTGTTTGGAGAAAAGTTAGTCATGTTTACGCGAACCATTTGATTAGTTAAACTTTCCTATCTTGAAAAAGCATTAGGAAAAAAATAACAGTGAACTCAAAGAACAAACTAAAAATGTGCTTAACAACCTGTAACTTTTGGACAATTTAATGGTGAAAAATTATTAGGATAGCGTTTAGATTGACTCTTGATTTCAAAGATAAAGTTGAATTACAGATTTGACAGGGTTGTGTAGAAGTCAAATTAGGCTAATCTGGTAGTGATGAGTTTTGATAAGCAACGATTTAGCTTATTTGATGTTTCATAGTTGAACTTGACAAAGCACATCAAATGAGAAAACCATGTACACATTATAGGAGTAAATTGAAAAGAGAAGAATGTAAATTAACGCCTTTCGCTGTGAGTTGATCGTAGAGAGAAATTAGATTGCCTAGAATTGACCATTGATGTTTCGCCAAGGAAGTCGTTAGGCCGTAAGAAATAAAACTACGCTCACACAACAAAGCCGCCATGAAGAGGAGCACGAAGGCGTCAACGGCGCCATAACCGTAAAAAAAGAGCTTTGGACGGGAGCATGGGGCGAGGACTCGCTTTGGCAACATCCCAGTGACATGGACGATATCAGGCCACAAGTGGCTTGCCCTCAATTGCCTTGCTGAACACTTGGAGAAGTCAGCAAAATGCAGTTTCATGGCCAATCGCTTACTCGGAGTTGGCGTACATCTTTGAGCTCATTAGGCAGTTCGCGTTGACTCAACAAGTCACACCTACAATTCATTTAGACCTGAATATAGCAAGGATAAATAGGTTGATCAGGAAGCCTGCAAGAATAAATGACAACGGCGTCTAATAATGACAGATTAGGGCTCCGGAATCACATGTATGTTTTTGTAGTAGATTGAAGTAATAATTGAAAATCGATTAGCGAAAAATTGTTTTCTTGGAGAAATACAGGGGTTCGTTTGGCGATTAATTGCAAAAAGCTTAACCGAGAGCCTAAAAGTTCCGTTTTGAATTGAAAATGGTAAAAGTGGCACCATCTGCGCCTTAATTCCTGGTCATCAAGATTTGGAGATTGTAAATTTCACGAATGTGCCTTTTATTTGCTGTAGAAGAAAAAAATCACGTTGGGATAGTAAGTACAGGGAAATGGCGATCGCACTGAACATCTCCAGAGCATCATCAATGTGAATCCCAACAGACAGGTGATGAAGATTTCGTAGTTTTTGCATGCATTAGACACACCAAATAATGACATTAAGCACTAAGTGTAGTTGATTGGTGATTGATCTTGGCAAACATTCAAAATCCAACAGGCAAGCTTAATAATGCGCTTAGAATACCTAGGTAATTAAAACATTCTTTAATTTTTAAACCTTACAAGGAGCTATCGTGACTAATGCACATTGCCTTTGACTCGAATTCGATGCTGTCCCAGTTGACATGTGACTATTCTGGGTTAGGTTATGTGTGAACTAGAACTATCCAAAGGTGATGCCTCATTGCACAAACTTGTTGGGTGTAGTCGTGTTTCTGCCTGAGTCTCAAGCATGGTTTAAGGCCAAGCGCCAAGAAAATTTACCCTCACTCTAATTTATGGGTGAAGGGGGGACTTATAACGTACCAGGATCAAAGTCGCAAGTGTTTGAAAATCCCACTCAACGTTTTTGAAATGTAACTTCACAAAGTCGTAAAGGATCTTCACAGGGTATGATTTATCTGCATAGTTTGAATCTAAGGACTACGCAGAAATATTGTGAATAACCAATTAAAGACTAAACAAGTGGAGTCATCAATGACTTGGCTAACGCTGCATACATACAAACTGAAAAATATCGTGGGTAGCTGTTACGTTTGCTCGTAACAAAGAGAAGACCACCCAAATAACGGTACCAGATCCCTTGCTGAAGCTAGAACCGATCTTCCCACGCTAATACAAGAACAAGACCAGAGTTCGTGTAGAGAGCCTTATTCACGTCAGCCTCGTGCAGAGAAGTCAAGTATCGAAGGTGAAAACGAAACTACTTCAAGTCGAGATTGACCTTGACTTGACAAAAAGCATAACAAAACGCATGTTAGTGAATTAATGTAAATAACATCAGAAACCAATCTTGGGGAATCGTGGATCCCCAACAGTAGCGATCTCACTTGAATACTTGGGAAGGCCTTTGCTTGTGTGCTTCTTCCTGTCTTGCAGGTAAATTACTCTAACCGGATGGCAGGCGAGAGTTGATCGGACAACATGGCACTCATAAATGGTAATAATTTCCACTTTTCACTACTAATTTCATTGATTACCAGAGGCTTTTGGAGTATGAAGCCCGGTGGCGTTGTCCCATTATCGAACTTTTAAGACGAGTACTCATAGGTAACTTTCACCATCATCACCACCAGTTGAAAAATAGCTAACTGGCCATAAGACCTCACATTCAGACTGGGTTCATATAAGAAAAAATTATGAGTTTAATTTCATAGGTGAAAAGCGTTAATTTTTGGAACACCTGATATTCTCTTAACGTTCACCAAAAGATGTTCTTCGTAGTGGAATTTCTGCTTTTTTTGTATTTGAATTTGGTGAAGAGATTTTAAAAATGGAAATATCAAATTCTTGAACAGACTATAATTTAACCTAAAAAATATGACCAATTTTTTACTCAGTTTTATTTTATGGATACTTTGTTCAAACCAGAAATTACCAACTGGAAAAAATACGGAAAATCTCAGCAAAGGAATATGTTAGGAATTTAAATGCTTTTCCATCCAGAATAGCAAATTGTGCAAACATTTTGGACGATTGCATAGCTTCGAGGACTTTGAAATTTGATATTCTATGAAGGGACACAAAGTTGAGTTACAGGTACTGTATACCAGTTTGCAATACTCTTCCTTTTTTACATTTTAAGGAAATTTTAGTTGAGTTAATAACTTGGTTAAGTTTTTCTGGAAACTAAAGTGAATAATGGGTTTTTTTAGTGAGGCACTGTAAAATTACAGTTAGTTAATCAGCAAAATATCACAGGAAGATGCGTTCAGAAAACCTTCATGAAGTAGCATAGACCTAATTAGCCAATAGCGTGTCGCGAATGATCTCATTTAGGCGAAATTGCAAGGAAGATAGGGGAAGCTGATGACTCCTTGGTCTTTCAGAGCACTCGTGGTCTCATTTGAGCTCATAAGTTTGTGTCAGTTTAGTGTTCCATTAATGTGCTTTAATCATGCTAAATTGGTTTTACCGCAATTGCGCTCTAAAAATAAAAACACAAGTCTTCTTAACACCGCGAAATGCCGAAACCTCGCTTAGTTCAAGTCCGCGAAAAAGTAAACCGCGAAGTAGGGAAGGATTATTGCATTAATTTTCAAACGCATTTTACCAACATCAAGGTCAGTGATTGTCAGTAGAGATGCGTCCGAATAGACATACTCACTTTCGATGCGGTTGCGATTGACAGAGCTCCTGTTAATGCTTATATTATAATAACCTCGCAGTGTGCGAGCCAGCTAAACAGTTAGCTTGTTGTGTTAAGCACTTTGATTAGTTAGGATTTTTTTTAAAAAAATAGGTGCCTTGATTTTGCACGAATGGATGTTTACAAATGTCAATTGTAGGTCTTTGAATATAAGCTCCTGTTTGCTAACCGTGCCCAAGAAAACCTTCGGCCCACAACTCGAACCCGAGTCCTCTTGCCCCGCAAATTAGATCGTGGCTTTCAGACTGGCTAGCTTCCCTGGAGGGCGAAAAGGAGACCATGGTGGTTATGTATGTGTACGCACAATAGTTCAAATCTACTGCCTTATTTAAAGTTACTTTGACTATTTCTTAAAAATATTCGCTCGAGCAGAATTGAGAATTCAGAAAGCATTGCCTTGTGGTGTGGAAAAATTAATTAACGAAAACGAATGTACAGGATCAAGGTTACGCTCGTTTAAAATTCGAGGATATCCAGGCCAAACCTTTGCGGTCTTGCAGCTACTATGTCTCCAATGTATAATTTTGAACCGACGCACACAGTGTTTGCATTAAAATAGTCTATTTGTCTTCAGGGACCTGTAGTGAGAATTAAATATCCGCGTTTAGTCGGTGCCAAAAAGTGGATACACTATAGCTTAATTCTTAAAATTAAACAGTCTGAAAGGTTTAGCGTGCTATACACTCTCACAAATTTATAAAAGTTGATTCAGCGTCATAGTAACCTATAACCTTAGATTACCGTGAAGCTTTCCTTGTAATAAACCCAGAATTCATTACATTGGCACCCTCTAAATTACAAATTATTGGAACAACTGACTAAGTTTAGATAAAACCAGACTTGACTGTCTGGGCATAAAAATCATAACAAATATTTTGCTTCCAAATATTTGCTTCCAGATACCCAGCATGTAGCATTTAATGCGCGACCTTTTTATTTACTAAGCACATCGTTACGTGTAGATTGTTTAATGTTTCTGTTGATTCAAGTTAATAAAAGTTTGCCAGTCAAGTGGTAAAGTACTGTTTTTTTTAAGTCTTCCTCACGTGTCTTCCTTGAAACGAAATGTTCTTGCCAGCCCCAGCGACAAGTTGTTATTTACATTCTGTTAGTTGCCTGGTTGTGGTGCTCATGGTTTAAGTCAGTGGTGTAGCAATTGCCCTGCGAACACGTATTCAACCGATTGCCCTCAGGGATCGATGTCAAGCGTCCCCGCGTCAACTGACTCGTTGTTACGCTAAAACAAACACTCCCTTGCCGTCGCAGTAAATCTGTTGAGCTCAACGTTATCTACGTTCTTCTTCTTCTGGTCGATTAGTGTTCACGAAGGTCGTTTGGCGCCGGTGTGATTCTGAGGTCGTACCGGGTCTTTACTGTAATATCATGACTAACTTCAGCCGATGACCTATATCCTAATGATTTGTGAGTAGTAATACTAAGCAAATCGGTCAGTAATCACTACTTTGAAGAACATTGAAGTAGTGAGTGAAATGAAAACAGTTTTGTCGTTGGAAAAAACTGGCAATGTGATCAGAATTAAAAGGCAAGATTAGGGCTAATAGTATTGTTCACGAGAGCTGCTTATAACAATGGGACTCTTGATTTAGCAAGCTTAGGTGATTCAGAAAGTTCATTGTTTCAGAAAAATATTTTGAAGCTAAATCCACACACAGGAGCATAACTAGTGCCTGAGCAATGAGTAACTCTGAATTAGTTTGCGTGTATTGTCTGGTGGATGTTTGCCATGCATTCAAACGTTTTTCCAGACATCCCCAAGGCAAGTTTACGGGGAACTTTGAGAGCCACTTGTGGCCAAAGCTACTTGCCTCGGGAAAATGGCGAAATAACAACGGCTGGAGGTCATTGCTTCAAAATCTGCGTCGCACAAATGGCCACTAGCACATTCTAACAACTTCTAAAATCAAAAAACCACATGCAACAGAAGAGGATTTAAAAATTGAGCTTACTTTCAACCTATCGAAAAACAAAATTTGATCTGTTAAGATTCTCGTTGCTCTTTTTGCCAGATACAATAATTACAGGAAAGGGCTTAATAAATTAGTGGTTTCCATTGGTATAATTACACAAGCTGGTCGTCGCTAAACGACCTAGGAGAGTGACACTAAATTCCCAGCCACCGATTTCTTATCAAACAGTTAATAATTACAGCTTGAAAAAGGTTACTGCCCTTAAAATTCAATTGGAGTTAAAAGACACAGCGTGGCCGCCTTGAATGATTTCAGAAATGGCAAAATAATTAAGATTTGAATCGAAGTCTGCATCTGCATCAGCACTTATTTAGCCATGAATTATTTGTTGACAAATTCCGCAGTCAACTTGCCAAGCGTACTATCTCCTAGTTATGATTTTGAGACCACGTACAGAGGAAAAACTGATTAAAACAGAGCCAATGGAGCTTTGTACAAAGTTGATTGAGATAATGGTCTTAAGCGTCACGCTAATATGAAATTAGTTTGTTCTAGCAATTAAAATTCGTTTACTTGCAGATTAAGGCATTTACAAGAAGTCCTATATTTGAAAATGCTAGCGATTTTTATTAATAAATTCGATAATTTACACATAGTACAAACCAAGTCACCGATTTACCGGATTATTTTATAGGGTAATCTGATTGGCTGGTTGGAGGGGACACTGCAAATTATGATTGGTTGAAAGATTTTGTGCTTCCCTCGTGGCAGTATTGCCCGTTTCCAGGCAAAAAGGCAATGCTAACTTGAGCATTCCAGAATGGCCAAAAGTGAAGAAGAAGAGGAGCCTATCTCTTACACACAAGAATTTCTCCGATTTTGCCAGACAACTACAATTCGCGGGGTCTCGCGCATTGTCAAGGCACCCAATAAAGGAATCCGCTCATTGTGGCTAACATTTGTGATTGCACTTTTTATCGGGCTTTTTGCATGTATGATTCTCTTGGTTAGACAGTACGTCGATTATGACGTTATTCATCCCCCCCGTGTCCTTCGTGACACCCCCTCGCCATTCCCCTCGCTGACCCTGTGCAACCTGCGACCCATCTCACCACCCGGAATGAAAAAGATTCGCAACCTCAAATTTCGTGACCCGCGGGAGTTCGCAAACAACCTGAACAGTTTCGCCGCGGGTCTTTACTTTTACCGCAACAAATCCCACGACTACGAGCTCGTGAGCAGCGCCATCTCAATGGGCGGGTATTTGGAGAGTCTGCCCAAGGGCAGTTCGTATTCCCTCGGACACATGCGAAACGAGACTGTCATTCAATGCTTGGTAGGTTGCGCTTGGTCCAGTTTGGTGACAACTGCGTGCTTCTTTATAAATGCGCATTCCACGGAAGTAGTGATCTACTTTCCACCACTTACGTTTCACTTCATGCCGCATAGTTTTCTTTTGCTTAACGTGTTTGTGGGCTTGATGTCATACCTCTGCAAGCAATCAAAATAAGGTATCATATCTCAAATGCTGTTTGTCAAACTGAAAAATCACCAGCCTTAATTGTATTTATTATCATCAGTTGCTCATATTAACTTATCGGATCGTCTTGCTTGTTAAAAATTTGTTCTTTTTTTAAATGGAGCATCTTATGAGACAAACTTTACATGAATTACTAGAAAAATTTTATGCGTAACATGGGAAAATTTTCGGGTGCTTTCACCAGTTTGTACTTTTGTCGCATTTTTTGCTGAGAAGTTAAAGTACTCTACCTCCAAGGTTTTTTGCAGTCATAAAACGTCGATGCATTAGCAAGGCGAAAATTAGCACGGCTTTAGAAACCTAGCCGCGCCGAGTCATTAGAGCAGCTGCGAAATTTCTCGGAAAGGTCTGCCTCAAAATTCCAATGCATCTTGAAATTTCAGCAACGTCTGCCACGTTCGTCACGCGGTTTTTTCTAACAGCAGTAAACCAAAGTTTGCACAGGCTCTGTTTGATTAATTCAATTCATAGCTTAACACGCACTTGAACGTGATGCCATTTTAAATACACACATAAATTACTTCGTTTTTATTTCATTTGTGGAAAACTCTAGTGTTTAACTGCTTGGCATTAAAGTTGGTTAAATTTAATGCTGGTTAAATTTTCCGCTAGACTCTTGTGTGCTGTGTGTGTTTGTGTGGAGAAATTTAACGAAAAATTTATCTTGCTGCATATCTAGTCTTCGACGTAGCCAAAATTAGACGCAACTCATATTAACTAACAGAAACTAGGAAATAAAAACATTTTTTAGTTCCAGCAGGCAACTTCCTGCAAATAACGATCTTCCTCCTTACTTATTCACCTCAAATACAAATACCGAATATACAAAAGTAGACTGGCATTGAGAAATGTGTAATGTTTAGTTAATCTCTAATGCCTTTTAAAAATATGTTATGAAATAATTAGTACTGAGAATCATCAGAATAATGCTTGTCCCAAAGGTTTGGACTGTTTCATCTTATTTCACAAACTGTTATTTAAAGGACTCTTTGTCAGAATAGACCAAGAATTAAGTAGTAGTTTGGTTCCCTTGGAGGTGGGGCTGGGAGGCATTCCATGAGAAAGCTTTTATGTCGTTTGAGGGCAATTTCACCTCCTCATAACGTGGACCACTTCGTAACTCAATGCTGAGTTCGCTTAAACATTTCTGACAGTCTGTCGGGCTTTGCGAATAGTTATACATCACAGTAGTACAAAAAAATTTAAACAAAAAAATTAACTGGAATTTTCTAACCTTATCACTTTGACTGAACGCACTGTAAATACATGCAAATCTTTTCACGATGGTACTATGCACGTAGAATTTAAAAATTAGAACAGCTCAAGTTAAAAGTGATTAGAAACGTATGCATAAAACACAAATATCGTGAACAACTCCCATTGGCACATTTTAAGCTTTAAATGTGTAGGATCACTTTGATGTGACTGCAGTTATTAATCAGCATATTTCTCGGTTTAATTAATCAATTTACCAGTTGTCCATTCATAGCATAATTGACGGCGCAAGAAAACCTTTTTTGCATTATGTCATACGGAGTGGAAAAAACCCATGAGTGATTAAAAAAGAACATTAATGAAATATGCTTTTAAATGAACCAAATAATTACCAGGGTTAGTAAAATCTATACTCAATCTGGTATCTACGACGAAATGATTACAGACGCCAGATTGCAGTGACTTTTTATTTCACCACAGAGGGTTGACGATTAAGTCTTTATTGGTCACTGTAATTAGCCAACTCTCCTAACAGCTAGTCGAGAGTAGCTAATGCTATTAAAAGCGCATTCTATCTTGACTCAAAGAGAGTGAATTAAACATCGCTTCAGCTCAACGTGCACACAGGAATGACAAACACGTGATTTAATTGGTCTGTATGTCGTTTTCAGGTTAAAATACATGTTACACAAGATACACAAGGTCATTCTAGGATAAGCGCATGCTGAGAAGTTCTATTCTGTGTTTTTTTGAACACAGGATTAAGTTAAAAACCAAGGTTTTTTTGCAAATCTCCCTACATTTCTCTGCTACTGTTAACATGATGTTTCGACTAACCATGCCTGATTTTAATAAGAATTGAATAATGAATATGCGAGAATCAAGGCATAAACTGGCATAAATGGTAGTGAAATTAAAGAACTTGCATCTACTTTAATATATCTTATATGGGAAAGTAAATGTTTAGACGCCAAAAGTATAAAATGCAATAATTGTGACAGAAAATGTGGCCATAAAATGTCAACTCATGTCTAACACTTTGCTCGGCCGTGCTTTGCAGATATTTCGAGTAAAGGAATCATTACATCAGTAGCTTTGGTGCCTTATACTCGTTTGAGTGTTACACAATTAGATGTTATGGTAATTTCAATATTCGTGCTCTTGGATATAATTGCTCTCAGCATAAAATGTCGATCCATTCGTGGTAGCCCCATCAGTTACACTTATCCATCTGCTATGGTTATGCAGTCTGATCAGAGGGTACAAAATTGCAACGCCAATTACTGAATCCTGATTACACTCGTGAAAATGCTCAAAGTTAAAGCGACGTTGTAATTGGCTTGAATAGCCATCTAACGACCATTTTGGTAAGTTTACGCGACTAAAGTAACATGACAGTCGTGATTATACGCACCACGTCAGAGTACAAGTGTTGAAGGTATTTGTGTGCACAAATTAAGTCAGGCACTACGGGTGGTCGACCAGGACGTTGTTATTGACGAGCAGATGGGACAAGAAGGCAGTATTTCGACTCCAATATAGTCTGTACAAAATTACCCAACTCTTATTTTCGCTAACACTTTTAAAACACACAAGTGGAGAAATATTTTTCTCCTTCTAAAATGTTCACGGCCTGAAGGCTCACATTGGTACGTTAACAATGCCGATTGTTCTATCTTCAGTACGCTTTATCTGCTGACGAATGTTATCCTGTTGGCCGTGTCAACTCAGCCTGAAACTTTGTTCTAACATAGGTGCTGTACTTGGAGGGCAGCAGTCGAATAACAGAGCAGTGTGAGAAAGTGGGGAAATGGCGTCACTTCTTCCACGCCCTTTACCTTAACTGTCACAGCTTCGATCTTGACCCGAGCATCAGCCAGCAGGTCCTCACAGTTGAGCTCTTCAGCTACCTCAATGAACGCCACGATGACGTCGAATGCCACGACTGCTTCGCCTCCGAGATTAAGTCTCAGCTGTCTGGTGCAGTGGTGGTTGTTCACACGGCCAAGACCTACCCCGACGTCAACCAGGAGGGTATCAATGTTCAGCCTGGCACTCTTACGGAGATTAAAATTAAGGCTATTGAAAATATCCAAAAGGAACCACCCTATGGACGTTGCTCCCTTGACACACCCACGGAGATTCCGAGCTACGACAACATAAGCTACGCATACTCTGAGTACGGCTGCAGGATGCTAACCATTCAGGTAAATGATGCTGTTGGCTAAGTCAGCCACATATCTTTAAAACGTGTTGTTTGGCTTTACCTGTATCCTAGGGTTTCATTATTTCATTAAAATGCTTTTTCGGCAAGCCAAAGTTGCGAGGTACAAAGCCTGTAATGACAGATAGAGGAGTTGAATAAGTGAAGTCTGGTATATGTTAAGAATCTCACACAAATCAGTGAAAACAGCTAATTAAAAATGTCCAATAAACCGTGGAATCGAAGCAGTGCAACTGGCAACTAGGTTTGAATAAACATGGCGACTTTGCTTATTTATATAAATTGGTTTCCAATGTGTTAATTCATATTCCTTTACCATTTACGGCATTTCACATCAAAACTTGTGCTTCTCAAGCCTTAGTCCTAGGTTTAATTTTAATCAAGAAGAGAAATTAATTGTCTTCACAAATTTGGAACACTGTGAAAACTCGGCAGCCGCTAGTTCTGTTTACGTCTTTAGGAAGTCCTTTACAAAATCAGCTTCAAGGTTGAGTCAAAAATTAACTTATACCAGAGTCTAAGTCTGCCATTAATAGTCAATCTCACTGTGCCAAAACGCCGAGGTTTGCTAATTGACTCGTTTTTAAACAACAAAATTTACCGCTAATGGCTCGTGTTTATTTTAAAAAAAAACTTATGGAGTAAGGGTTTCATGCATCGTTCAATGTGCAGGTGAAAAACGTATATGAATATCTGCCATAGCTGCGAAGAGCTATGTTATTTAAAAGCACAATTTTAGTTACAGTCTGGATATATTCCTCAAAAATGCTTCGGATGTTTGTAATTCCACAACATTTATTTTGAATGCGGACGCAGAAATCCAGCATTAGACAAAGATTACAACAGAATTTGTCATGTCAACTTAGCCGTTTTTATTCCTCTCACAAAATCCAATTATGGCTAAGTTGACTTTTTTAGTTTCCTCGAAGTAAGACTTTCATAAACCTTTGTAAGAGAGCCCGGCAATTCAGGTGTTTTCATGCTGGTTAAGTTAGGCAGCATGGAATTTGGTAACCTGTCACGCCGCTTCTGACATTGACCTGAGAGGCCAAAAATGTTAATAGAACCAACAGTTAAATTTAATGACTCCTTCAGACCCTACACACGCTTAGAATAAAATACCGTCAAGTTACTGCGTATACGTTTGGAGCCATTAACCCATATAAAATGGGTAAGGTAGACGCACGGCGGAAGGAAACAATGATTTAATTTAGCACCACTTTGCGAAACATCGTGACTTTAGCACGCCACAAGCCTCCTAGATCCTGATTTCATGTATGGTAGCCATTGTTGCAAAGACAGTCTAACCTAGAGGTGAAGTTAATCTTTCCGAGATACCATGGTCAGTGCCCAGGTCGATTTGCAAGTTCCCTTCATGAAGCCTAGTTAATGCATGAAAAAAACAATAAAGAATGCCACAATTTAGGCTTTCTAGCGTGTCTACATAGTGTATTTACAGCCTAAGCCAAAGTACAACTCCAAACAGGTCTCAAAACTGCAAAATGTATTCGTTTACTTGTTTGTTATGGCATGTTAATCAGAATAGGGGTAGATACTTCCATCTGGACGCATTCTTGTAGCCTAAAAGTTAAGGACTTACATATTTCTAATGTCGGCTATTCCGACTGTTTGTCTTGGAAAACAGGCAAAATTTCTTGGGTATAAAATTCAGCACTTTCTTTTAGGAATCACACATATCTCCTATGACTTTTCATATCTTTATGGCAATCTTTGAGCGGAGTACGCCATTTCTTCACATTTTCCAAGTCGAATAGCGAAAAAGAATTTTTCATGTATAAAGTATTTAAAGTGAACTGTTGAAACCTTTGCAATGAATGACAAAAAATTCCGTTTGCAAGCAACCTGTCAGACCTACAGGAAGGAAATAAACAGAAGTTGATTTCTCTATACTTATTTAAAAGGTTCACAAGTGTACTTGCGTGATAAACATTTGGCTTGATTTGCATTACATCAAATAGATTTTCATGCGCACAAATTTGAATCTGCTAGGCGTTGTTGGACTTTAATTTGTCTGGATTAGAATTGGAGGTTATTCACAGCTAACAAGGCGTTGATCAAAGATCTCGCACACTACGGACTATCTGGCTTGTAAGCCCACACAGGGTGTGCTGAGGACACACCGAGAGTGTGGCCCATATCGGTGTAGCCACTTTTTTTTCTTTTAAATCCAAGGTCTTTTAGTTTGATGTTCAGACACATTTTTGATTGCACTGAGGTTTGCACCAACCCTACTCCAGATGTCTAAAATGTATTTATTGTCTGGAAACAGTGGACAGTTATTTGCTACTTATGTGTTTGATTAGGGAAATAGGTGCACAGGCTGGAAGTTAAATCACTCATCATTTCAGATTCTGATTTCCGCTGTCATGTAACTCGGCGCAGTCGAAGCAACCACCGAGCAGCCTAAAATTTGGTGGATGAGTATACTCCGTAGCTATTCAAGCCATTTAACCCCTTAGTTGCTTAAACGCACACACCAGCCTAGTTATATCCGATGGTTACCTAACTCCAAAGTTGAACTTTTGTGAAGAGTTGGCTTTGAGGTCAATGGACATGGCCTCAACTGCAAAATATGCGTCTCCAAAATGGTACCCGAAGGTTCGCAATTTTTTTTTGTAAATGGTAACTTTTCCGATTGCACGGCAAACGAGGAGATTTGGTGGCAAACTCAGTTTACATCGCATTGCATCGTCTGTTGACTGTCCTTTTGAACTGTGGTAAATCTCAACATTGTGCTACGTTGTTGCCCGAAATCAAAAAAACCCAAATCCCTCGTTTAACACAAACCCCACCTTCTCAGCACAGGGCAGTACTAAAATCCTGCTTCTTTCGTTCCCTCAATGAAAAAGGTACTCATTTTGGCCAATAATCATCGGACCAATCAGTGAACAGCCAGGGCTTTTTCTTTTTTTCATTAAACTTTGGTTATGCTGAAAACGTGCTCCCCGAAAAGAATCATATCAAGAATCATGTCAAGAATCGCCATGGAGGCTTTCACCATTACCTTTTACTGACATAAAAGCTAATATTTGCATTGTAGGCTTTAGGTAGCATCATTAATGGAGTGTAAGGAACTTTCATCAAACGAGCGCGAATGAAGCGTGTTCACGAGTTGATCGGATTTCATCGATTTTCGATTACACTTGATGTTTGAGTTGCACACATGGGCTGTTCTATAAAAGACCTGGGTGATCAAATGCAAATTAATAGGCATATTCGATTGTCAACTTGCATGGTTGTGAGGTAGTGCAAACGAAACCACTACAGGATTATTGAGCTAGAAGATACTCACTGATTACTCGGTATAAATAAAGCAACTTTGCTATCCGTTGAATTCTTATAGATCAACTCTTATTATCATTAACGAAATCATCCCCTGTCTACACCTAACAGCATTCACGCGATTCAATAAAGTCAGCTCTTTTGAGGGCTTCTGCATGTTTTGTTACTGGAAACCCAGTGGGGGAATTCGGCGTCTTCTGTTCTAATTCACGTATCCAATCCTGAAAGTAATTACTGAAGTAAGAATGAAATCCAGCCTCACCAGTGATTCACATGCGGTTGTATTCGCGAAACACGAAAGCGCCTATCCTGTATCTAGGCCCTTCTATTCAAAAACAGGGATTTTTAAGGAGGCGGATAAATGGGTTCATGAGAAATTTACTGACTGAAAGCAAGTTTAGTGGTTTTACGGACGTGAGATCACAATGCAATTATAAATTACGCACCTTTAAATGCATATTCAAACTGTTTGGCGCGCACTTTAACAACCGTAACGTCAATGACTGTTGAGTGTGCTTGGTGTGCTAATACACGGCTGTTTTAGGCCATTATGCAAGTTTATTAAACGGATCACACATTCCATGCGCACTGAGGGTGTCTAAAAGTCGAATTGAATATCGCTTTAATTGGAATTAATGTAAACTAAGCATTTAATTCTGAGATCACTTTCAAGCCTAAATAAACTAGTGTTGCAAAACATAATATCTGGCCACACCAAACCATCTGTTTGAGGAATCTTTGGTCTAGACAATAGCGAGTATTTACTGTCCCGCTTCAAAGTAATGTCATCGTCCGAATGTTAAAGTTCAACCTTGTAACTATAAGTCAGTGAATCACAGAGCAGTAGAAACTTTTCGGGCCTACAGTGGACAGCTTTTACTGCCAGTACAAAGTAGTGACCACAAATTAATAGGCAACTTCTAACTTACACAAGCTCACAATGCATTAATTGTAATCGGATTTCAATTAGATATGAAATAGGGAAGAGTAGATTAATAAAGAACAGTTTGATTCACTGTAATTCCCCAATGTGAGGTTAAATTTTTATTTTTTCGCGTATTTTATAGAATGAAATTAACAAAAATTGCAATTGCAACGCGATAGAATTCCCTCGCATGGATGACACCCTCCCGTTCTGCATGTCAATGGTGGATTTTGTGAAGGAAAACCGGTGCGTCTATGAAGACATGGTGAAGCAAGCGCAGGCGCTCAATGCTACTGGTCCAAGCGAGGAATTCCTCCTGTGCGAAAAGCAGTTGAACATGGCAAGGGATCGGATTCTGTGCAAAGCCCAAGTGATGCACAGGTTCCAGGTAAAACATTCATCGTTTTTTCTCCTTTCGGTGGCACACGAAACAACATTTTGCTCTTAAATGAGTACATCTTGTGTTTATAATCTAGATTACAAGCTGCTTCGAGTCCCTGAAATTATTGACTTCTAAGTAAACAGTTATCACTTCCACTTTAAGGATAATTATACAGTTAGTAAATTGAACCAATCGGATGAGGGCATTTAAAGTACCTAGATAAAAAAGTTAATTAAATACCAAGCAAAGAACTAGTAAGATAAGCAAGCTTGATTAAGACGTGCAGTCATTCTGACTTTAACATCACCTGCTTTACGACTGGGGTAGTGCGCATTCAGTTCACTAGAGCAAATAAATTTCAAGAAATAGTGCCACGTCCAATTAAACTTACTGAAACGTAACAAATTTATGTGTGCATTAAAATTTGCCTCTAGCATTTAAACAACTAGTAAATGCTAGTGAGGCACTGCATTCTTGAAGCGGACCCACAGTCATATTAGCGAAATGAATATCATGGAATCATTTTTCCTAACTACATGGAGGTAATGAACTAGGTAGAAAAATTTGACTTGATTGAAGGGTGAGTCAGGCAGAAAGAGCCAGAAAGCAGTTGGGAAAAGTCTACAGAGTTTGAACAGAATACGTTTTGAATCGATGAATAGTATAAGTTGGCAAAACGTGAGTCCTGTTTTGTATATTCTGAAGTAAAACCTAATCTGTGCATTAAGGAAAATTTCCACCGTTCTGGCAGTTTCATTAATATGCCTTTACAGTACTTATGGCCTTTATGACTAAAGGATACCCAACGCCTATTTCTGGTTTATCCATTCACAGAATCTCGCAGACCTACAAAGGTCAGGGCTTAATGGCAAATCGGCCAAAATTTACAGTTATCGCCAAAGGCTTTTGTAATTTTGCACTGTCTTCATAGATCACAATTAATTTTTTGATTCATTAGTTCTCCGATTGCTTCAAAATCAAAACCCCATTGCCTGTTGCCAGCAGGCATTCGGTTTATGCCTTTAGTTTCTTCGAAATCCACCACACCGACGATAAATAGTTTATGATTTTTGCTTGTTCATCGCATTCATCTACCCCTCTGTGATGTCCCTCTCAGGAACATGATGGTCCGGTTTATTTGTGACTTTGATTCGGTCCTCATGAACTGTTGTAGGAAAACCAGGACGTTGGTCCTTTTGAGTGGAAAATCTCAAAGGTGGACATGTTTAGGCCAATTTTGACGAGTGAGTTCTGTTAGGCAATCAAAAACAAAACTTTACATATCATTTCGCAGGACCTGTGCCAAAAAAATGCAAAACTTATCAAGAATGTTCGCTTTTGCGCTTCATATCAAACCAAATATAAAGCTAACAGCTGTAAACCAAATGACTTGCAACTCACATCTTATGTAAACAAGACTTATCCTTTTCAAAATCCGTTATATGCCATGTCAGATAGCGAAATTCAGTTAGAGTTATCTGAGTACTACTTCGATTGACTCAGATCGAAGGAGATTGTGGAGCCATGGCAGCTTTCTGCGTTGGTGTGCTGATTTGCATTTCCAATCCATCACAAAATGGCAAAATGTATGCTCACTTCTAAAAATGCATGACACAAATAAGTCGAACGCAGTTAAAATTACGAATTTTCAGACATCTACTGCCTTACGCTGAGACTCGCAATCAAGGGCAACCACGACAAAACATTGTCTGCTGGGTGCTGTTAATTACTAACTGTTTGAGTGACCTTTTACGGCTGAATTAGTTATTTGTCAAGTGAATTTCATATAAAATGTATGAGGTCGTTTAAAATACTATGTAAAATTACTAACCTAAGTTGGATATTACGTTTTTAAAATATTACCTGAAAAAGAGTCATTAGCAAATGGGACAGAAAATGCAAAAGGATATAAATCAGAAGGGATGTCACTGTTCAGTGATTGATAGTAAAACACGGCTGTAACGTACAAAATGTCGACAAGATTGAACAAAATAGATAAAACCGTTGAGGTACTGACAGTTCCGTCACGAGGTCAACAAACAGTACAAGAACTTAAGTAAATACGGCATTTATAACTTTTCACTAGGCTCTGTAGCGCAATCTGGATTTATGTCTGACATCCTTGTCTCAATGCATTTGTTGTTTTGGCTTGAAGAATAATTAATCACAGTTGTACACAATTTACTCATTCCATCGAAGAAAATCTAGGCTCCATTTAAAACTGAATTTTATTGCATCTGTAAGAAAGTGTAATAGATTTAGGCTTATCAATGGGAAATGTCGCTTTGAGGCCACTAACACCGATGAAACATCCTTCAGCCCAATGCTGCTGTAAATTTAAACTGCACCACGCAACTGTAATTCCTTTGAATTTTGTTTCTGCAAACAAATTTTACTATTTGTTCGTTTTAATTCTAGACCGAACTGGATTGTCGACTAAAAAATGCACGCAACAGGCGTCGGTCTTTGGCTCTTTCCTTGATCCCATATTTATGCACGAATAACTACACCTAGTTTTTGTGAATTTAAAGATTAAGATAGTGTTAAATTGACTACGTCAGCGGACGCAACTACAGAAATAATTGAGGTCACATAAATAACTTCCTATGAAAGCCACAACTTGAGGAGGTTTGGTGCGCTGAGTTTACATCTCTTATTCGCAAGCAATGCAATCGAGCACTTTTGTCCTAAAAAATAAGCAGTCATTTTTTTGTAACGTCGGTACTTTACGTACTCTAGAACCCTTTTTTTAAGAAATGGTGAGTGCCGATGATTCTGAGAACATAGAGCGCTTGTCCAGTCACTGGGTTTAATCTAGTACCGACTAATGCGTTAATATTGTAGAAGGTCACGCATTCCAACTCTGCTTAAGTTGTTTTTAGATTAAAATTATGGCATTTAGAAGCCGGATAACTCACGACAAACATTGCCCCTTAGTGTTTTACCAGAAAGCATGTTCATGGCTCGAAACGTGTGGGATTTTCGAAAATTTACACTCGGTTTTTATTTCGAAATTGAACTCGTTAAAGGCTTACATATTTTGTGTTCCTTTCGATAATAACAGATTAAGAGAAATGTGTTTGGGGAGAAGCTTATTTAGTCAAGATTAGATGATTCAGCAGCTCTGTCAGAAATTATAAAATTGTAATGAACTATGTCGGTATATTTCAAACAACCCAGGTAGGATTGTTTTCTGTGTAAACAGTTTGCATTATTAAAATCTGCTGCGTCGTACACAAAAATAATGGTATCTACACTAATCACATATCCACTGACGCCAAAACAAATGCCAGGTTGAATATGACAGTAAATATTTGTCTGGGGAAAGCGCTCAATTATGACCTCATTTCACACTACGTGGGTTTAAACGGTCCTCTCAAATTTCAGTCGGTATCATGTCGTTACATTTCTTTCGCTTTGAACAAACATTAGCCTTGGTAGCTACGACCATGATTAAGACAGTAGGAAATTGCAATTGTACAAAGCGGCTCATATTGGGCAACTCAGATAACACTGGTGACTACCTTTTGCAAGAGTACTTAGCACAAACACGACTACACTGTTAGCGTATTCGACAAAACTCAGAAAATTAGAAAATCGCGAATCATTTAGAATGGGAAAACGTTTTGTGAGAAAGGCGATTAATTATACAGGCCACTAAAGCATTCTGACGATTAACAATGGTGTTAGGCAAATTATGGCGAGTGGCCGCTGTCTGACTGTGAAATGGGTGCATGTGCCACCACTTCATTGTCCTAAAGTGGGTTATTAAAAAGCAAAATCTCCAGGGTACAGCAGACATTTTGCCTCAGCAATCCAAAATTCATCTTAAAACACGCATTTTGAAGACATCTGAAGTCAAACTGTTGCATTAACTAAACAAATAATTATGTTTTTGCCTTTTTATTTTCTTTCCAATAACTCCTTGAAAAAAAATAACGAATAATGAGAAATAATCGAAATTCGTCGTTCAAATTGACAAGATGATTTCATGTAGCCCTACATTTCTTCATGAACCTTATTCATTTTAAATTTCACGCTTGCAAACTTTTGTGCTGAGAAAGGTGTTGCAGTGTCAATTTGCCATGTTTAAACGCACGCTACTCACAAATATTACTTTTAACATACCTAATGATGTGCACCATCAATGCCATCAGGATTGGTCATCGGCCTGACGCAAAGTAGATTCGTGCAACATTCTCCTGACAACATTTAATTACATTCTTTTTTCACGAAATTATCTGTGTCGTGGGTGTTCCTTGGCCACCTTGGCAGCCAAAATGACTTTTAATTTGCGTAATTTAACCGAAAACTGTTAATCAAGTTAATTTAAACTAGCACCTACAGCACTGCCATAATAAAATCGTTTCAACATTGAAAATCGCGTAATTTAGGAAACTTCAAGTCATACTCAGGCACAAGTTTACTTAGAAAGACCAACACTCACAATGCTGTAAGAGCAGCATGCAGGAAAATGCACTTTTTGATAATTATACGCAACCAAGTGTTCTCTTTTTGTTTGAATATACAAAATAATACACAATAATCCCAAGTCGTCATCATTTCTCCTGGCCCACCGTTTGTAAGTGCAAGGGCCTTTAATCAAGTTCTCCTTGGTACTGAATTACTACATGTCAGAAAATGCAGATGCAGACGGATAGTTTTTCGGCACATTATAATTTATTTTTGTTGTACATGACCCCCGAGGAGTGGCATTTGAGAATTCATGGCAACAAAATAATCATTTATTATGCCCCAAAAGCGGCGATGATAGATACGTTCTGCAAAACATTTTCCTGTGTATGTAATGAAGTATTTTTTTACAGAACTTATTTTGCATCCTGCCTCAACCAAAGTCGATATTTGCACAAGCAATTTACACTAGTTGCGGACAGTTTTTATCTTCTCCAGAAGAGACATCGAAATAAAATGCAACACACCAAACACAAACAGCTTCATGGAACATTCTTCGCCATTCAAGTATTGTGAAAATAATGCACTAATCAACATCATGCAAATATTATAAACAAATCACGAAGCGGAATATACTTTGGTGGTCTGGTACGGTGCAAGGTTTCTCTAGGGAAAAATATAAAAGTTACCCCGGGACAACAAAAACAGTCCCTTTACCGTGTTCTATAAAATTTTCGTGCACAAATTAGAGTGACGTTGTGCCCACGTGCACCCTTCCCTGCGCGTTTTACTCCTACGAGACGGATCGGTCGACCTCGACGTGGCCAACCAAGTCCTGGCAGCTGACCTGGCTCAAAACGCCCATTGGTCGCACCATTCTGCAGATGCCTGAGATGTCTGAGTATCGGAGGGCTGAAGAACTCCTCGACCAACCCGGTGATAAGAACCGTGACGAAGTTCTGCGGATCCTTGCAGAGAACAACGCCGTGGAACGAAACCTCCTGGCCATCATGGTCGTTCGACCGAATTTTAACCTACACAAGGTGCGTTGTGTGAATTTTTTTGACCGTGACCAAAAATACATCAATTGTTTCATCGTACCGAAGACGATAAGTTTATTCAAATACAAACCTACACAAACCTACACACCCAGTTTTATTTGCATTAAGGAGTTTTACAGAAGTGAATTCTGTACAACTTTTAAAACAAAAAGGCTAACTGAACGTTTTAGTTCATGTCGCTGTGATTTTGACCGGAAGTTTCAGGCTCATTTTCAAAGAAATTTTTAACTATTAGTTCATATGAATATTGTTCGTGAGTTACTAAACATAGAAATCAAAACAAGCTTTCTGACTGGTATTGTGTAGTCGTTTTCTTCTTCACGCTTCGAGGTAGACAGAAAAATTATTTTGCTCAATGAAAAAAAAATAAATTCAAAACAGACTAATGCACACCGATTAACATAGATTAAGTCAATAATTAACAGTAGAGGCAAGTTGAGGGAAAGTAAGTAATTGACAGTCCAAAGTTTGACAGCATTTCCAGCTGTTGAGTTCTCCTTGGGAAGCTACAATCCATCGAACTAGAGACTGTGTGACCTGCGGAATCACCGGGAGCCCGCTTGAAGACCATTCGATCGTTTGACAACTCTGTTAATAACTGTCCGTGATCACTTTGTAGACCATGCTAACAGTTAAAGTGTGTGGTTTTTTGTGCTGCTACCTTTGATAGACGTGTGTGGTGTTTCTTACAAGTTATTGAACTACTCAAGCAAAACTTGTTCACTCTCCATAATCTTCAAGTATTGCATTACTTGAGAACTACTCGCATTGTGACTTTCAAATTAAAAAAAAACACTAGTAAATGAGTAAGTTTTAAGGATATCTACTCCTCAATTCCTCCGTGACCTCATAATCAATAATTTATTTACTGTGGTTGGGATCATGTTTCACTATTGCTATACCACACAAAAATAAATTCATGTTTGTAAACTTGTTGCCATTGGCTTGGATGCGCCAGGAATAATAACATTCAGCCAAATCAAGGCACTAAGATGGAGGACACAGTCGCTGTTAACAAGCATAATTTATAGATTCTCAGTCAAGGATTAGCAATGGCTATAAGCCAGGCAGAATTCCTTCATCATAGCAAGCAGTGTGTTTAAATTATCGCAACAAGTATCCAACTAGCACTAATTTTATTTCACGATTTTAGGTTGCTGAGAAGGAGGTCTTTTCTCTAACCAGCTTCCTCTCACAAGCCGGTGGATTGCTCTCCATTTGGATAGGTCTCACAATGATCTGTCTTGTAGAAGTCATTGAATTGATCATAAATTGCATCAACGTCTTCAAGGCTAAACGGAGAGACAGAAGGCACGACCGACTGGCATTGCAGCAGCACAAAAACGTTAAATACGTGAACCAAAATTCGGGAACAAATAAAACAGCAGCGGAAAACAACCTTTACTTGGAAGGTCAACGGATTTGAGAAGCTGCAGACCTGCCGCACTGAATGCCATGCGATTCTTTCCATTCTTCAAGCCACAAAAGCCATGTAACCATTAAGCTCCATGTACAGTTACATAATTTCACTGACACGGCCACTCCAAAGTTTTTTTGCAAAGTTAAGCCTGTCATTTTGCCATTGCTGGATCTCAGAAACCTGTCATAATAAAATATTTGAGATAAAATAAAGAACTTAACACTGGAAGGACTTGAAATCTTGCGCTTCAGCCTTGACGCGATCTGTATGGAGGCAATGTTAGGATCCATTTGCTAAACAATTATTGAAACAAACCAGATTCTTATTTCTGCTTTCTATTAACTCAGGTGAGGTCAAAAAACTAGTATAATATTTTCATTAAAAACATATGAAAGACCAGATTCTGCAGCAGACAAAGAACCAAAATATTTTTTAACAGGCGGCAGCAAATTTACTAATATTATCAACCCTGTCTGTCTGAGTTTTGAAAAAAACTCACAAACTGTCTAGTAAACGTTAATTTCTGCAATTAAACTTGGTTTTGAAATATCATCTAAACTGAATATTTTTAGATCACATTATTTTCGGCGGTCTGTTTGAAATCCCCTTAAGATCCGTCTTGGTAAAAATTGCGATCGACGTCGTTTTTAGAAGATTCCCTCGTTGCCAGCAGGCATTAAATGCGCCGACTTCGATATTTAAAAAAAACCATCATTGTCTATACTGTCCTACTTGTTAGGCCCGACTATTGATAGATTATCACAGAAGTAGTAACGATACGCCTACTTGATCGCAGTTACTGGAGTAACTGGCAACAGACCTTCTCTGTAATGCCAGACCACATTTTAAACCAAATTTTGTCTAGTTGACATGACTAGTAGATTGTACATGAGAAGATGGAATTTTTAAATTTATAGCTTGCTCATATACTCAAGTTGTCCGCGCTTATGTCAGTAAAATTGAGTCTAAAGCCTCGAATGTTAGGAGGGGTATGAGTGCGGAGTATTCCTAATTGCTTAACTCCTTTGATTAACGTGCAGCAACTCTACTTTGAGATGTGCAAAGTAGCTGGGTCCAAAGTGACGTTTAGTCCACTTCATAGGAATGCGAATTTGAAAGCAATAAAGTTTATACCATGTGCGATTTTTTACCCAAATTAACTAAACTTGTGACGTCACCTTTTCCTAAAATGTAATTACCACTCTAAGTGAATGTTGACACACAAAACGTTTGTCGTCGGTCGGTTTTAACCTTCAATTAAAGGAAATTTGTAAAGAAAAAAATTCGCCCTACTTAAACTGCGTTGGCCCATCTTAAGTAAAAACTTGTGAATTATGAAAAACTTCGGACAGTAACGTATCTGAATTCTTCAACTTCATGTGTACATGAAAACGAGGTACAGTTTGAAAAGATGTATGGTAAATTAAACGTTATTTTTATTCAATGGTAAGGTGGACAATTAATGACACTCATGGGATCTTTTGTGCTATTATCATTTTGATAGGCTAGAATAAAAAGATTTGAGTCGGCACTATAAAGACGTGATGGAGTTATTGGCCCTCCGACATTGCAAACATAGTTTAATACTTAAATTAAGACCTGTTTTAATAAGGAGATGAAGTTAAAATCCACAGTAGATCGTTTGAGATGAACTGTTAGCTGAAAATGAAAAATTGGTTCATACAGGTCATTATTTGTGATGCGACTAAGTTTAAATTTTGAAAATTTCGGCAGTCCATTTATACTTTAGAGGTGCAAAATATGCAGGGTATTTCTAATTAGTTTAAAATTGAAATAACCCACACTAATACTTACCTAGATAAAAATTATTAATCAATATAACTCAACAATTGTGAAGTAGATTTGTCTCGGTGGGAAAAATAGTGGAGTTTGTAAACCACTAAATGCGATCCAACGCACTACAGCTAGAATGATATTTGAAAGTAGAATGAATGTCTTCCCAAGACCTTTGGCCTTACAAAATTTCATGGCTATTCAGACATTTAGAGAATTCATTAAGTACTAAGTCCGCAATTGTTCCATTCGGCTGGTTTATAAACCACCTTTGAGTTGGAAAATACAGAAACCATTTTTCAAGTGAATTAATAAATAAATCACTACATCGCGCAGGTTGAATCGTAGCTTCGAAAGTATAGATTAATTTGCCCAAGGTGCGATGCAAAATACAGTCGTTTTTTTATAATTGCGAGTTCAGGTTAAATCTAGGGACGGCAGGTTATGTACCTACAACTATGTAGCTATTTCATAGGGCGTGAAAAGTGGCAAAAGGTCTTCGTAATCTACCAGTGTTTAGGAATGCATTTAATGTTCACAAAAAATGTCAGTAATTCCTAGGCAAATTAATGGATCATGTTTGACTACCTTTTGACAGGCGTAATGTCCATATTTTACATTCTCAGCTCCGTTGTTCGTACGGGCCTTCTAGTAAACCGCATGACATTGATTTGTAATTTATAAATGCGCAGTTTAGTGTCAAATTGTTCCGGTTTCGAAATTTAACTTCCACATGCGCTAAAAACGCAATTTAATGGTTTAGTTTTGAGCTTAATAGTCACGAAAACGAAACAAGCTGACTCCATGCCTTTTTCGCTTATCTCTGGAACGGAGTGCTTAAAAAAGCAGCGTTTTTGAAGAGAAAATGCAATAAGAGTGAAGATCGCTGACGGTTTGTTTTACATAATTTAAGGACTGTACATTGCGAAGTGCCGTGTCCCACTGGGGTTAGTGAACAAATTCGGTGCTTAAGTATTTGAATACACTGGCGAAATTTCGTGACGTACATAATAGGCTGATGACGAATAGGAAATTTAGGCTATAGAGACAAATCATGCGTGCGGTCAAGTTCTAAGCGAAATTGGTTCTTAATATCAGAATACCTTGCTGCATATAACTTGCGTGAGAGAAGCTTCTTTTAAGGCAACTGGAAATGCAATCTGCTAACTAACGAAAACTTTTGCTAAGCCAACACTTAAATCATTTAAAGGCAGAGAATAAAATCAAACACTCTGTAACACCTGTCTTGTTATTTCCGTACAACCCTTTGTCTTACTATACTGGTTTTGTTTAAACACCCTTAAAATGCTTAACTGTGATATGGACTTTATTTGTTGTATATTGTTCATTTAACTTATTGTCGTAAAATTATTTGTTGAGGCTAACCAATATTAAAGTCTGCCATGACGGGTTGTTTATGCGGTTTTTTCGATTTCGGCGCGTTCATTCACTCTTGCTTATGCTGTTGTTATTTATACACTCCTCTACGATGACACCACCAAACAGAACATTGCAATTTTTCGTGTACTCATTGCCTCAAAAACCCTTTCTAAGATTCTACTTAGTTCTTAAACAAATGTGTTCCCTGAGTTTGTTGGACGATTGATAGGGTCTCCGTGGATTCCAAATAATGTGTTGCGTTATGCTTTGTTAATGTGCATGGTCCCAGCATGATCAACTATCAATGCCTTTTTTTATTCGCGATTTTTAAGAAATGCGGATTAATGCACCGGCTACCAAGTAATTCACTCAAGCCTTGTGAAACTAAAGTTAACAGTGCAAACCTAAGCATTAATTAGCGTGGCTGAGAAAATCCAGGTACATCCTAATTCTCTTCACTAGAAATGCAGCATTATCAGATTTTTTCGCCATTTTTTAATATATTTGAATCGAAATTCTAAGGATGCGTTAAAAAATTGCTTGAATTCTTTGCTTATCGAATATTTGCGCCACCACTTAATGATAGGGTTTAAAATAGAACGAAGTCATTAGGGCGAATGGGTAGGAATTGGACGCAGGTATTTGCAAATCCGGCTAAAACTACAAAAAATGTCACCGATTATTTGTTTACTTGGGCTTGAAAATTCATCCAGCCGCAAACAATGTCTGTTAATCACATCGGTTAAAGTGCTTAGCGACTTCGCTTAAGCAGATTATGGAACCCTCACATTCTAGCACTCTTTATGCCTCCTATGGAAACTAACTTATTTGAGAATTGTCTAAATTAATCCTTGAATTAAACCCTTAAAAGTTTTTTTTTCAAAAACCCTCAAGTTATTCAAGCCAGTGTTAAAACCTGCCTTAATTTCTACGTTGTTCCACGTAACTTTTTGGAACCTTGGTCTAATTAAATCGAGTTAATTGCTCAACGCCCAATTCAGAGGATTTTGAGTGTGAGAACATTCAGGATCATAAAGCGATGATGCTCCATGCGTTGTAGGTGTTGCGTCCGGCAAAATTGTCAAATGTAGCCCTACTTTATTAGGGAAGCAAATAAGTAGGCATTTTACATATAACAATAACAGTGATCCCCTTAGCATTAATCAGTACCGTTGGAGGAAGCAAAATTCGGTGTTGAGCATCGCTATCGTCCTGTCTGGTGAAAGTAATTGATCCGATCAGTGGTGCTAATGGTGGTTGGTTAAAGTGACCTTTTAATGTTTTATGACTCATCAAATTCTTCTCGACACTGATCGTGCTAGCCCAGGATCTACCGCATTGGTTTTAAGAGTGAGTACATTCCAAGTTTCATTATTGAGATTGTTATCTGTCGACCTCAACGAACCCAGCTACCAAGAAAATAATTTAAATGATTAAATGATCTGCCGAATTTGAGAAAAAACATTTTCATGGCAAGATCCAAGTATTAGGTCTTCCATTAGAATGTCAAACTGAAAAAAGTGCCTTCATTATGAGAAAAAGATGATACGATATTTGATAAAATTTGATGATGTACCTTTTTTGCTTCGGATGTTGCAATCAAAATAATAGATGCTGTCTTTCATTCTCTGGATTTATGATGAAGGAACCGTCACTGTTATCTTGTGCAATCAAAACAGACATTGCTAAATCCCATAATTTTTTCTGTGATACAAAATATGCAATACAAAAGTTTTTTTTTAAATAGTTCAGCTTTTACGTCTGCATTTTATGCTCTAGGAAGGTCTTTTCTGGGGAGATCAATTACAGTAATCGAGAACTGAAGTCTTGTTGACATAATTATATGGGTTTCCTTAAAAGCAGTCCACACATGACATGCATTCCTAGGGTTAAGATGTAACGACTCTCTTTACTGAGACTCACGGATGACTCCCTATCTTACGCTAGAGTTTGTAGCTGTGATGTATCCATTTTAAAGCACCAAGACGTTTCCTACATCATTAAATATTGACAAACAAGTCGGTTTAGGATGACAATGCACAAAAGTAATATTTTAAAGTAATAAGACTATGACATGCAATATTTTTTGCTAGCAAGATCTGTGAAAAGACTGATTTATTAACTGGGAGAATATAACGTTCAAAGAACATTGATATAGTCAGGCTAAAATCCATGCATAGAAAATTGTTAGCTTGTTTCCTGAAATATCATTCAGTCCGGATTTTTTTGATGATTTCTAAAATAAAATTCAACAATAAACATGTCTCTGCTTCAAAAATATGCAAAATAATTGGTAGAATACAATTTACTGTGATTAACACAAGTTACTTGCAATAAATTGCTGATTTTTATATTTAAATTTAATCATTGAATGAATTTGTAAAGGAATGTTAATGACAATATATACCGATATATATTTATATTAATTGCTGAAATGCAAATAACTTTTAAATTAGAAACATTTTTTTTAAAAAAAATCAACTGGTATTATTAGAAATGATAAGGAAAAAATGAAAATTTTGTTACTTAAAAAGCCAATTTAAAGAATTTTTGTGAAACTATACTTAATAGCTGATAAAGCCAGACACTAAACAAAAATATTGTTGATGAGAAAAAGGGCACTTGCTATCAAATGTTGGAGTACAATCTCGAAATTTACATAGATAGATCGCAACCTATTAGTTATAATTATTTGTAAATCATCCGAGTGACACCGTAACACAAACATACAGAGGCGATTTCATTGGCATCATTAGGTTGGCAGTGCGTTTGAATTACACACTAGGTGAAAAAATAAACGCAAGATAATTGTCTAAGCAGGTTTTCTTTCGTGGTTTAGCTTTTACACTTGTCTGTAAATAATTCAAGGCCGCAGAGGACACCTAGTTCATTGGAGCAAGAAAGTGTCGTTGAAAATTTTAGTCTACAAAATACTAGTCCAGCTTTGAATAATGCAGAAGCGCCAAATGCTCCAGAAGCATCTACGTGAAAAAACTTGCTTAAGATTTTGATCTTGCAGTAGTCGACGTCTGGGGAACTGCTTCATTTCAATACCTGAGTCATTGGAAAACTCGTTGCTCATCCATCAAAAAAATAAATTAACGAATTGTGTGCACAATACTTGAAACAGAAATCGTTTAATGAAAGTTATGAACAGATTACGTATGATTGGTGTTGCGTTTAGCCCGTAACCAAGAGCCACACACTCGGATTACCGGTACCTTAGATCACTTGTCTGACGCTAGACCCTGTGGGGGCCTAAATTAGCACTACCACAAAACCCAATGGATAACAGCCGGTCACAACCCGAGAAAAGAGAAGGCAGAGTCGAAAGGGAAAACGACCGTTTATTCGCGTCACGCCGGTCGAGTCGCGTCGCGTAAAATCGAGTAACTGACTTCTGTGTGCGTATCGATACGCGTGCGTAATAAGAGCCAATAACAAAGAGGGTGAGTCATCGATACAGTCGGGCAAGCATACGCGCAGCACTCATGCGCGGTGGCTGTCCGTCCACAACAGTGTATTCACGAAAAAATCGATTGATTTTGTGTTCGCTCGCGCTTGCAAACTGCGTCCGCTCACGAATGCTGTGCTGGCTTGCTGGCCGCCACAACCCCCACGCTGATGTAAGACAAGGCAAAGCCTCGTGCGGAGAACTTTTAATGTCTGAATGTGTCCAAGGATGACCTTGACCTCTTGGGTCAAGGCTAATTAACACAAATCGGATTGCAAGTAAGTTGAAGTCGGTGACTCACCCCCTGAAGTGGCGTGGTTGGGGGAATTGTGTACACAATGACTAAATCCTAACCCGCGATTAGCCGTCTTTGGGAATGCTGGATCCCCAACAATCAATAAATACCTTGCGCGCAATGTAGGAGAGCTGATAGTCACCCCTGCAATATTCTGAGCAAAGCTGAGCACATTTTTCTGATTGGGTGTTTCTAGTTGTTCACGCTTTAATGTTCTTGCGAGGTGGCAGTATATTCGTCGTGACTCAATGCAAATTTAAAGACTTGAAAGCAAGTATCCCTGCAGACTTCATTAAGACCACGTGATGATTTTTTGCGTGAATTGTTTGCTTCGAAAATAAGGTCGACTAACTGAAATTTAATAAGTACACTTTCACGCGGAATTTTAGCGAAATTAGTCACTGTGATTTCTTGGCACAAATTTAACTCATCTCAAGCGCCAGAGTTTACGTTTGCAGGATTTTAATGATACTCTATTTAATTAATCCATGCTCATCTCTCTATGGGTCAGATTAATAACAGTCGAAGGCACATGCGATCTCGGTAACCAATGTCAAAATAGTAGTCGTCATCTCTTAATAATTTCTCATCGGTATCGCAAATGATGGCGTACGTCTTGATCGTGTATCGCAAAATTAAGCAATGAACTATAATTTCATTGATTTACAACCTCTAGTAATTATTGGGGCTCATTTGCATCTGGATCACCTCATACATGAAGCTTAGAACAGGACACAATAAACGTTTGAATAAAACTGATCTTTATAAATTTTGTGCGAGAATGATTTAATTTGGCACTTTTACTTTTAATCATGTTAGTCTTTTTTAAACATAGTTTGATAGCGTGGAAAAATTCGTTTGCTTCTTTGACTGGCATCGACTCACTACAATCATATATTGAATGATTATTAGGCAAATCCGTGTACAATTTTGTTTTTTTTCTCGAAATTTATTCCCCTAAAGTGAGTTATTGTAAGTGGACGAAGCATAATAAAATAAATGCACTAGTTTATGACACACTTAGCTAAATTCGCATTCATTGTGCATCAGAATACAAAAAAAACTGCAGTCAATTAGGGAGAAGTGATTAGGTAAATATGCAAACCTTTTTAGGTAGAAATGATTGGATAATTAAACAATGCTGTTTTTTGCTCAGAATTTCGGGAAAAAATCCGGAGCAGCTGAATTATTTAATTAAGCAAACAACTCGAAGTTCATGAAATTCTCACGGAGTGTTCCTCAGCAGGAAATGAGGCACTGTGGCAAATTAAATTTAGACGATTAAATGCCAATGGATAAGAGATATTTGCGCGTTTTATCGTCATTTTGTTCAAATAACGCCCCTTTTTAGAACGCATTGCTAGTCAAAAGTGACCGGGCAGTTAATTTTACATTTATCAGTAATTTCACAAGTGGTCATTTTAACTAAAAAACGACTAATTGCTCATTATGCGACCGTTGTTAGTCCATGGAGCTAGTTTCAATGTTTCATACAGACAGGGACCCTGTGGTTAAGGAAATGTGTAGGAAACAGCTGAATTGCTTTTAGAATGTATTATTGTGGGGTTAGGAGAACTTCATCAAGTCCGTGTCATCGATTTTTTGCGACGCCATATACCACTAACTACCAAACAAGAATGAAGTCTGCGGAAGGACAGAGAGTCAACCGTTTATTCGAGGACTTGACGAAGTCGTCGTCGTATTTGGGATTCGCGCATGTGTATTTATACCTCAGATGTGTGAGTCATAACTGCGCTAACATCGAGACCTCGGTGTTAGGTTAATCCAAGATAAATATTCGTGCGAATGAGGTGGGGTTGAGGATCCGCGTGGCTGGCCACATGCTGCGAAAGGGGGAAACCTGTGTCGGAGGCTGGAGCTACCGGAGTGTGAATAAACAGATTCACAACAGGATCTTTGCTCAGCAGCAAGATGTCCTTGTAGGGATTCGTGTTGATTCATGTCCAATAACCCAGTCCTCGTAGCTTCCAGCACACGTCCCCCCTTTTCACGACCAGCCCGTCAGTCACGTGAGGCCATTGGTTCATTAACCACTCTGCATGTCCCACCACCACCCATTTTAGTCATGTGACCTCACAGACACCTGTGTTGATTTTTGTACAGGTCCACTGAACCGTAATTGTACACGACAAAACTTGGTCGAGCGAACGGTTGTGCCTTCTCCACTCCGGTCTTCTTTATTTTCGCGGGAGCACAGGGTAACGTATTCAGCCTTGATTGTCGCAGTGGCCTCGGCGTGGTTCAAGACAACGTGCCGGGGTCCTCTACACCCTACAGGAATATTTTATCCCGGTGTAATTTTCCTTGGAAAGCTCAATTAGTACCTAACCAGTCAACCTTGAGGCTACCCAAGTGACCACAAATCCCACCTAGCTTGCTCTGGAAGTGCCTCATGCCCATTGTGCTTGAGACAGCACCACCAATGACTAACAATAACTGATTTACACAGAGTTCGGCGCAAGGTACCTTTAGATAATAAAAAAATCCCATTTATTTGTCCACGCTCTCTAGTAGCGTTGAATGTTGAGGTTCCTTTGATAAACGTTAACCTTACCAACCAGTCCATATTTCAATCTGTTTTTCACAACACTCAGGGTTTATTGATTTTCCATCTGGAAATTTTTATTGAGCATAGTTTCTTGTACTCGTGGGTTGAAATCCCTAACACGGTTCACACTTAAAAGCGGTTCTTCCTTCCTCGTCTTGACCTCGACAAGTCCTCCGAAAATCTGTTTTTGACTGGTAGGCTTTAGAACAAGCCACAAGAGAAACTCCGTGGCACTAACCACCTCGAATCTCTCTCAGACAGTATTTTTTTTTACCGTACTTCCGTGATACTAAACTATCTATCATTGCGTATTCTATTTTCACTTCTTTTACGGTCAAATCAGTTAAGCCAATCCTTCGTTTTCCTACTAGGTGATCGTTAAGTCCTTCTGACCTTCAGAGAAGAGATTTGGTCTGAATAAGTGATGAGTTTAGGTGCCCTTCCAATGTGTTATGAAATGGAGGACTAGATCACCAACATAACGCGATTCGCCAGTTGGGTTGAACCCTAGTTCATCGTTTTGAGTCCATAGAATCCAAGCATAAACTGAGCATGCAAAGTATTCATTTAGTTAACCTTTTAAGTCATGAATTTCACGACACGCTTCACACTGCATCACCTCGCCCCATTTATTTCTTTCCGAAATCCATTAACAGGGCTGAAATGAGCCTAATTAATTTCTAAAAGCAGACGATTTGCTTTCGTTTATGTGTAAATACAAGAAAGGAAAAGGTGTGAACACCATTATGTGTGATTTAGCGGTCACAATAAAAGGAACGTAGAAAAAAAAACTAAATAAGAGCCGGAGTTATGTTAGAGCACATTATGCAAGGAAACAGTGATGAACAGTTCTTGGTCGATTATTATGGAGACATAGGTTGGTGCCGAGGCACTCCTAACAGCCGCAGAAATTGCCCAACAACCGTTTCAGAATGATATCAGTCAAATATATTGTGAAGTTTAGCGTTTAATCTGACTTTGACATTGTAGCATTTCTGATACATTCGTAAATACAAAACAAACTGCCCCTCCAATTATTTAGTTGTAGGAAAAATATCCAAACCAAGACCGCGATGAAAAAGCAACTTGATTTACGTCGATTGTACTTTATTTCCAGTAGTCAATCTGTACAATTTTATAATGAGCGCTCTCTAATTCCAATTCAGTTAGTCAAACTAAATTTGTTCTTTAATAAGACAAGATGTGCATCCAAAGAGTGTAACAAATCGATAATGTCGCGGCGCTTTTGGTTCCTGATCGATATCCACAGAGGAGTATAAAATGAACCGAACCAGCACAGTCTGAATTTAGGATCAGCTTTTGGCCAGCTAATTGGTTGGGCCATTTAAGTTCATTTAAGTATACGAAACTACTGGATTTCTTTACAATCAAGAAAATAGATGAATCATAATACTCTGATAATAGTAGTAGGCTCAAACTATTGTTCCAGATCATATTTGTGTCAATAAAATCAAACTTCTATTATGCTTTATTGACCCCATTGGTGTAATTTTTCCAGATAATTTTACTCTCAGCAGCAGATTCGTTTTATTTTTGAAAGGGACGTTAAACTTCCCAAAGACAAGTAAATTAACACAGTGGTTTGTGACGTCTATTCACTTAACTATGTTCGATTTATAACAACTCTAATCACTTCAATTATTGGTTACACCAACAACTAATCAATCAGTGTTATTTCCTCAACTCATCGATTTCCGATAGTCCAAGTAAATATAGTTGGGCACATCTGGGCATCAACTTGACTTCCGCTTTTGGCTCAACTTGTACACAGGCCTTTGGTTCAGGCAGTAAAGCCTTCCGCACAAGTGCCAGTCTTCTCATGTTTTGGAAAGCCTCGACGTGCTACACAAACGGGGCTCCAACGATCAGCTCGGGGAGCCACAAATGTCCCTTGGATAGATCTGAAACACAACTTGATAGCTAATCATCGACTGAAAACATGCCTTAGAATTTTTCCCAATCAGTATTTAAAAGTTCCGGAGACAAAAAATCGAAAAAAAGGATTTAAATCTAGTTTATCAGAATAATTGTCTACATTTGTCGGGACTGAGGTTAGTTGCAAAAAAGACCCATCTTTTATACCATTTTAAGTCGTAATGATTTGTTCATTAGTTAGTTTTGTCAATGTAACGTTTAAAAGGTATTGCTTAATGTAAAGAAACATGCTGATTTACAAGAGAGATTAAAAATATTATGTGTTGATGGGAGAAAATAGAATTTAAAAAAGAGATCTCATTGTGTCCATGAGTGTTCAGGTGCAAAACTAAGAGGACGTTCAGCGAAAGTTCAAAATTTCGTTCGTTCATTTTATGCTTAGCTGTAGATGAATAAACTGAAAAGATGATTTAAACTTGAGCAAATAAAGGATTCTACTTTTAACTGGGACTTGTTAAAGTGAGACGTCAAATCATTCAATAAGGCGAAAATTCTTCATCTGCAGTACCGGTGGCCTTATTATGACTTGCTGAGATTTCATTGGTTGTTTCATGGCGAGCGGCAGTACCCTACCGGATATGAGTGCTACATACACAGCTTTATGGCAGGCTGCGTAGAGATAAGACCGAGTTAACGAAAACCGTCCATAACATAACTCAGGGAAATCTTTATACGCGCGATAAAATCACGTTGCATAAAATGCATATCTGCCTTTGCCTGGTTATCCAACCAAAGCTTAGTACAATTCTGAAGTCCCTTCCCGATTGTAGAAGACGCCAACAAGCTGGTATCAAGACAGGTTTTCTAAATTGGGAATTGTTTTGACCAATTATTTTAGTTTGTAACACACTTTGCCCATCTTGTAATAAATTGCAAGCAACAAGCGACCCGATAGTCCGACTTCACTCTGCTTGCGGTTTACAATTGTTGTGGGCCCCAGTATGTGGTCTTGAACCACGCCGGGGCCACGGAATTAACTCTGGCCCGATTACGCTTCCCCACTACCCACAATTAGGAAAAAGACCGGAGAGGACGGGACACAACCGTTTACTTCAGAGGTCAAAGACGTTGGTGCCGTTATGTCGTGTGTGGGGTTTGCGCGTGTGTATTTATACCTCGGATGTGTGAGTCATACATGCGCTAACATTGAGACCTAGGTGTGGGGATGATCCAAGATAAATAGTGTGAATGAGGGGGAGGGGTTGAGGATCCGTGCGGCTGAAAAGGGGAACCCAGTGTCGGAGGTGGATTGACCGGATTAAGGAATGTGAATAAACACGATTCGCAACACAACTTTTCTTGGCCACTTGAATCCTCGTAAAGGACTCAGATTAAATGCTGTTCTTCTCTGCGATGTCCAAGTGCTCACCTCAAACAGCCATTAAGAAAACAACGCCTATTTTAAAACACATCGAAGGAGAGTCTGCCCAGTCTCAAATGCATTTTCACAAACTAACAGCTTCCCTATTCCACGAAACCATCTAATTTGCAAGGTCCGTTCTGTCGTGAGAGCTGAATTAAACTCGAGGGAAGTGTGCTTTCTGTAATTACCCACAAGCTTCATTACCTTTACATTCAGAAAAAGTTTCTTGCTCTATCCAAAAGTAGATTGGATGTTTTACCTGATGCACAACAGGAGTCTTTTAATAAGGGCTCAAGAGAAGAGGAAGCAAAACGAAATTTTAGATGCACAGACATTTAAATGCAACAAGGCGGCGTTGCGTCATCTCCTAGTCGTAAACACTCTAATTTGGTTTTGTCATTCTTAACAAATCAAATGAGTGATTAGACACCTGAGCTCTACACATAGTAATGATACATGTGTACTGTCAATTGGGCTGCAGCAAAACAAACTTCAGCAATGTAAGTGCAGCAAAATATCAGTAACTGTAGTCAACGATAAAGTTATGGATCCTACCTTTCCCCAGTGCGACACCGTAAAATGAAAATCAAGTACACTTTATGGAAAACAAAGGAAACCCATTCAACACGAATCAAATGACTTTTTCGATAGCGTCACTATTTTACTAAAGTTGACGACATTATAATTGTCTACGTCCTTGCTAATACATTTCCTACAGATTTTACAATGAAATAAGCGTTGTGAATTATAAATGACACTAGACAAATGTCGCTAAATGTATTTGTGGAATTTCACTTCAGTAAATGACTGTGTTTTGGCTTGTTTGAATGGTAATAGAGACAAGATATCGGCGGCACGCGGAACGAAGCGCGCACAGTAGCCGGCCTGGCATTCGATAGTCCAAGGTCGCTGAAATCTTCTCAATGAGGGTTCGGACACCATCTGCATCGAATCGATGGCCAAAAACTCAATCCCGGACTCACTCGCTGGCCTTCTCGTTTCCGGACAGTACATCAGACGACTTGACGGCCTGAAAGCGGCTGCATGGGTATTCACACGCACACGCGCTTTGTCGCTGTGGCGTTGCTGGTACCGACATAGGCCAAATTTCTCCCCGGATTGACTGCTTCGGCGAAAGCGTGGTGAAGAACGTCGTCGGCGTTGCAGATGTCTATACGAGTAGCTCTGGTGTCTTCGAGCAAGTTCATCAATTTTCAGTACGAGTTTGTCCACTTGCTTTCCCATCTTATTAATGTACAAATTGTTCGCGCCAGAGGAGATGGTTTCCTTTTCCGGTTGTTGGAAAAAAACACTCGTGGGTTTAATCTGCAATTTCACTAACTGATCCATCTCCGGGTCGAAATTATGGCATTCGTGCTTGCTGGAACGCATTTAGTCCATAACTGGTGCAGACTATAGTCATCGACCCTGCTACCCCTAGCCAGGTGGCGCATATACTGAAGGAATCGGGAAGGAGATCTGTCATCTAAATCCAATACAAGAAAGGTGGTGTCGAAGACAGGCCTCGTTCAAGCTGGTCGTTCGGGTGAGAACAGCAGTTTCCAACTTGTCATAGGGGTCTTCAGATGGCATTTTTTTTAATCAGATCGATATCTGTTGGTAGCAGAGCAACGACGTGTGGGTACTTGGAGGACTGAGAGGTAGCCCTCAAGTTCCGAAATTGAGCCTCAATTTATACGAACCAAACTCCATCATTGGAACTGTACGGAGGAAAGCTAACAGTCAACATATTTTCAAAACAGAAGTGTACAGAAGTTGTGTCAGTCAATGTTAACAGAAAAAGGGTGTAGTGAATTCTGTTGATTCACGTCCAACACCCCGACGTGGCGGCCTCACACACCTCCCCTTTCACGGCGTGCCCGTCAGTCACGTGAAGCCGCCTGCTCATTCACCCCTCTGCATGTGCCATCACCACCACCCGCTTTACTCATGTGACCTTTCAGTCGGCTGTATTTTTACTAGTCCACTCAATTGTATCACTCAACACAACACAACTCCGTTGAGCTGTCTTGCAAACGGTCGTGTTTGCCATCTCTAGTCTTACCCCTTCCTTGGGTACTTCGCGTGGTATAGGTCCTCAACAAGGGGGTTGTGCGAATTCCGTTGGAAATCCGCAGTCGCCAGAGTCAACAATATGGATGTTTCGTTTATCTGGGTCACCAAATGTAGCTATTTGTTTGCACTACCTTACAACACTGATAATCAATAATTGACAGGCAATCCGACAGTTTATTTACTTCAGACCTCCCAAATCTTCTTATACCAGAGTGCGTTGGTGAATATTGACCGTCAATGCTAATCGACAATCGATGACATTCGATTAACTCGTGAACACGCTTCACTCACTCTTGTTTGATGTTCTTGGGTTGATTTTTGGTGATTCCTGACGCCCAATACAAACCGGATCAGGAGCACTTACATTAAGCCAAGTTTACGAATTCAATAAAAAAACGTGTGTGGGACTGGGTGATTGTTCCATGCTTCCTGGACAAGGCTGGACTTCATGCGCATTCTGCTTCCTGCAATTACCACAGCATTTGGCCCTGGACTTGTGACATTACCTTCACCTATTATCCGTATTTTCATTGAATGTTGTCCAAATTCCCTCACAATTTGGGCGCTTCCAACAAGCACCGCAAGCAGGAGTTTACTTGGAATTAACGACAGTTAACTGACCAAAATGGCGCCGTCGAATCGCTAGAAGTCGAACAAATGTCATGGCGTGTTATTCATTTAAACAATCTTTCAATTATTACTTTTGCTTTCGAAATATTTTAGGAAATCGATTAGAGCATAACTAGGACATATTGTCACTAAATTTTATCATGATTTGATGAATGGCACTTAGACTTACCTGAATCGTAAATTAGAATTTTGATAATTCACTATTACTACAACTAACAATCACTAACATGCTTCAAATAAGTTACCAATGGTTCTTTGCATGATCTGATTAAATAAACCTCATTTCATATTTCTTAGCCATGTTTGTTGCCTTTATTTACCACAACCCATCAAATCCTTGTTCAATTTGCGGGGTCAGGCGACCATTGTACTTCAAAATTCATTTCCATTGGCTTGTGAATTCACCCATATTAACTTAAAGTGTTGCCATAAATTCGTTCTACGGCTTTGTTCTGTTTCATCCTAGACAAAAAATCGTCAAAACTAAATTGGCATATTTGAACTTACATATGTTAATATTTCAAAATAGTGGAATTCGTTGAATGGTTACTACAGTCATTGTTATGTAATAACATCCACACATTTGGTGATCAAAAGTGCAGATAATTTGTAACTCTTGTTGTAAGTCGTGTTGATTTACACTCACTAATCTGATCACTCCACCCTCTGACACAGGGTTCCCCTTTTCGCAGCATGTCGCCAGCCGCGCGGATCCTCAACTCCTCCCCCATTAGCGCGAAAATTTATCCTGGATTAGCCTCGCACCTAGGTCTCGATGTTAGCAACATCTATGACTCACGCACCCGAGGTATAAATACACGCGCGCAAATACCACACACGAGACAACGACACCAACGTGGTTGAGGTCTGAAGTAAACAGTTGTGTCCACGTCCTCTCCGATCTTCTTTTACCTCATCGTGGGTATGAGAGTTAATTCAGTGGCCCCGGCGTGGCTCAAGACTACATGCTGGGGCCCACATCACTCTTAGGAAGCAGCTCCTCCCAGAAACTGTCCAGTTAATCTTAAATTGTACGAGGGACTGCCACCGGAGCACAACGTATCAGGAACTGCTATACTCGAGATTTAAAATATATGTGGATTCCAGCGGAAAAATATTGAAGAGTAAGTAAAATGCAAGGTTTCTGGTAGAGAACATAAAAGTAAACAAGGGAAATTGAGATTGAAAACAATTGTTTCCATATTCCTACCTTTTTGATTAACGGTTTCCCAATTGCATTACCTCAAAGATTTTAGGCACAAAATACACCTGTAGTATTGACGGGCAAATTCCAATGAAATTTCCTTTTGAATAAATCTTTTACAAAAACAGGGAAGTTGAAATGACATTTTGCATCATTCTTAGTTGGTTTTATATCCATTTTGTTGTTGTAATGCTGGTGCTATCTAACGCTAACCACACATCCATTTGCTGAAATTGATTGTGATCATTTTCTATTATTTACACCTTGATTCGCTCGTAGCATGTGAGTTTGTATTAACCAAGAAACCCTACTAGTCTAGTTTTGCCGAACAAATGTGCTTTAGATTTTAATAATTAAACCTTGTTTTTAACTCCATGATTTTCGCCTATATAATCTGTGAGATATTATTCTTAGAGGTGGGATTTGCTTACTATAATGTTTAACACTTTTCCGCAGCTCGAATGGGTAACTGGCGCGTTATTGTTGATACTACAGGCAAGTGTATCATTGGCATCACGCGCTCTTTTGAGGTTTAAGACAGTTTACAATGCATGAACGTATGTTTGAAAATAATCTATACTTTCGTGTGTTTAAAAAACTTTTTTTTTAATTTGAAATCAGATCAAAGCAAAGGGTAAAAACAAACTATTGCATTTTGAAGTGTGCTTATTAACTTAGTCGTTTAAATTAGCAAATAATTTTTGTGAACTAATAATGAGTTAGGTTAATGTTCTAATTTAAATGCCCGCAGAAATGACCTCTGTGAAAACATCCTAATTGGAAAATGCCAAATTAAAATAGTTTCATTATTTTAAATTGATTTTATCGATTTATAATCAATCAGGAGAGTTATTGTTCAACTCACTTACTTGCAAGTTGTGGATTGACAAATTACGCATAAATTCCTATTAAAGAAACTTAAAAAGCAGATAGTAAAAGCGAGAATTTCAGCTCAGGGAATATGATTAAAGCTGTCTGAATTTGAAGTAATTTTTGCCAAATGCACTTCTACACGAAAACTGCCTCCAAACATCCACAGCCTCACGACATTTTCAAATAACACAAACAGGTGTAATGTTTAGATATTTATGTTAAATTATAAATATTGCTGCGAAATGACAAAGCTAGAAGCTGTTTAAGTACTCATAAGAGCTCAAAGTCGCCATTCAAATTTGTGAAGACGAAAAAAGGAGAAATAGTCTCAAAAAAAACATTAATTTACTTATTTCAACGTCGATAACTTTTGAATCCCAAAAACCTAACCCACCACCTACTCTTTTTATTTCGATAATTCATTCGTGCTGGAGAATTGATCAATTACCAAAGTCTATGATCAATTTGTTATTTTTTTTCTTAACAAAGGTGTAATTGTTGTTACACGCTTGCAGATTCAATGTTCAAATCATTAACAAAATTCAAGTAATGTAACCTGAGCTGAGGACCATTTTATTTCTTTTACCAAGAGAACATATTAATTTTTTGATTAATGTTTAAAAAGAGATCAGGGCAAGCAGTGTTCCTTTTTTGACTTCAACCGTTCACCCTATAGACTTATTGTGGTCAGCATTCTAAACTGCTCAGCTATCACATGCTTGGCCACTTTTTATGTTCGGCACTTAGGCCAAAATGTATAGCTTTGCAAAGTTCTAATCTAACAGTGCCGTCTGATAAGGGCATCTTGCGCGTTTAGTAAAGTGCGCTGATGTACCGCTGACTTGGGATTTATGAGTGCAATGCTAACGAGGCGGTCAGTCATTCACCCAGCGTCAGAGGCAGCTTGATGGGTACACGCTCTTGAGGTTTCAGCAGCAATTTAAAACATCTACTTTTGATCCATTAAGTATGCGGTAAATCAGCGGTACGGTTTTACGACAACAAACATCACGGAAATTCCGGTAAACCACAAGCCAAGGAAGCATGCCTGCACCGGATGGGTTTGCCTAGGTAGAACAAGTTAGAGAGCTAGAAATTCACAGAATTGCAGAAGTAATCTGCGAGATGAAATGCACCTCAGTCAAAACCTCACACTACGCTCTTAGGGTTTACAATTATGAGAAAACACGCAGCACACTATCTAATTAAATGAAGTTAACAAGTTATTATCAAAAACCTTAAAAGAATCCACCCATTGCAATGTTAAACATAACGGCCTTTAAAACGTTTGCCGCAAACGTTAACTGACACAGCAAACCACCAGGATCTATCAGTATTTGTTAATCTCGAACGCATGGTAAAATATTCTATACAGATTTCTAAGCAAATTTATTTAGTTTAACAAATAGAGAACAGGGAAGTTAATCTTGGATACATTAGGCATCGTTTTATATGACCTTGTGGCATCTCTCAGGTAACCTATGAATCCCTTCGCGAATGAAAATGGCAGGCTTCGAGGCAACAAAGTCGATGACGACGAATTTACTGTTCGTCCACCAAGGCGTGTTGCGCAGTAAATGGTAGTCGGAAGGTGGGCCAAGTGTAGTGAACATGCCGCGTGTGGCAGACCTTCCCACCACAAGTTCAAGTGGGTCTTCTTCTCGGGTAGAGCCACCAACGTGAGGTGGTCAATCGTTGTCATGGAGCAGCGCTACGACCTGCCTGCTTCCTTGCCTAGTAAACAGCTTCCTCTGATCTCTGGTCTCTTTGCTCAGTTTGTTCAAATGTCGACTGTAACGTTATGCTGTCACCGTCTGATGACCAGCTTCCAGGGCTTTCTAACTAAGTACATCCTTCATCTTTCACCACATACTCAGGAGCACCTTCTTCAAGCGCATGTCCTGTTTCGGCGTCGATGTACTGGTTTGTCTGGGCTCCACCCACGACTCATTTTAACATTTGGGATTCTCGAACAAAGCCTGCCTTGCGTTAACCGTCACAGGAAGTCCATGCACTTCATATTGTCGGTGGACAAGCAGACAAAGGCGTGTCTTCATACCTTGACCTAGGTTGTGTGGCGCAAACGCTTGGAAAAAGCCTTTTAGGTCACTCCTAACAAAACCACAAGCTCCTGCTGCGTTAGCGCTGAGTCTTCCTCCGGTAGAGCATGTAATTCCGCTTCTCCAAACTATTGAGGCTGCTCTCTGGGCACGACTTGTCACCAAGAACGAAATCACCACTTTGGAAAAGTTTGCACAATTAATTGCACGTTTCATAAAACACAACGACGGCACCAAGACAGCTAAAAATAAATTCCCTTGCTGCGGAAGCACTTTCCCCATGTTGGGGTTCGTAGAAGATGCAGTGCCATCGAATGTGCTGCTTATCAGTTGCCATCACAAATTCTGGTATTCTCAGAGGTTATGTAACCCACGCAGATCTGTCGTTCGGTGTTCTGAAACCTTGCATTCGATTCATACAAAACCACAATTAACTTCGAAAATATTTTAAGGTTAAATGCAATTTTAAGCTCAACAAAAAATTCTGCACAAATTAGGTCGCTTCACAGGCACGTACAACTTTACATCTCCAGCTCCATCACCCATGCACCTTTTTTTATTGTCAGTTGGCATAGTTGACACAGCAAGCGGTTTGACACGCATGCCCACATCAGTTGGGAAGCCACTACAACCCCCGACCCCGCCGACTGGAAAAAGCGCCGAACAGTTGGTCTGCGAGAAGTTGCCTCAAGCCTGGACATACGCAAACATGGCGTGCGTAGCCTTGCCCGCTGTTAATGAATATCCCCACGATATAGCCACGAATGTCAACTCACTAATGGACATATTCCAATGCACTAGCATTGGCGCGAGATCGTCAACGTTTTGGTGGCCAGTAACTGAACAACTTCACCAATATGTATAACCAAACACACGTGATTCCTCTAAATTGGTTTGGGAACTGTGCACGTCTGTTCAATAGACCTCGAGGCTATTTTTTGCAATCACCCAAAGCCATGCTGAGAATGGGATTTTGAAATAAGTACAAATTTTTAACACACCATGGTCGCTGGCAGGGTGCACGTCAGTGGACCTGACCAATAAAATTAGGCTTTCTGACCATCGGAAAATACTGAGGCTTTTAACCCTGGTGGTCAAAAAAGAAACCACATGAGCGTCGACAGCCCAGAAACCTCAAAAAATAGCACATTTAAGTAGTTCGAGTATATTTGGAAGTAAGAGGATTATCTTGACAGCAGCAATCAGGTATGAATGACACAGACACAAACACACCCACGTCAAAAACCTCAGACGAAGATTGCACGTAAAATGGGTACCAAGGACAGGGGGGATGGGGTCACTTCCCGTTTATGTACAAGTTGCCCGTGGCGCTGCTGGCCGTAGCAGCAGCAGCAGCAGCAGCGGGTTGAATGGTGGTTCCAGTGCGACCGGCCATTACGACGCGGGGCGACGATACGGTTGGCCGGGTGACCACAGGGTAGCCGGTGGCGGGTGGGTTTCTTAGTTGCTGCTGCTGCTGCTGCACCGGCGGTGTTTTTCGGAGACCACCGCCGCCGCCGCCGAACCGCAGGGCGGACCCACCGTCGGTAGGCAGTCGTCGCTGAGCATAGGGGAACTGATGCGAGGCCGGGGGAGGGGATGTAGGCGACCGCAAGTGACCTTTAGCGCCGATGAAGGGTGAGGAGGCAGTTCCGCCTCCGCCGCCGCCGCTGAAGTGACTTCCAAAGGTCCTGCCACTCCGAACTGGTGGATGATGGGGGTTGCCCTGCATTCCAGGATAGGGATAGTGAAGCTGCATCTGAGGAGGAGGTGGGGGCGGAGAGGGTGCGGCGGCGAGTTTCGCGTCTTCTGCCTCAACCCCTTCTGAGTCCGTTTCCACCTCGAGGAGAGACATCTTGCGGAGGGGTGTGTTGGGTGTCGTGGGGGCGTTGTATTCAGGCGTCCGCCGAACTGGTGGCTCTGGACGTGTTTTAACTGGGGGCGGCGACCTGGCCTTGGCAACCGCCAGCGAACCGTCCGCGGACGATGGCGGAAAGCAACCATTTACCAGAGAGGATCTAAATGATTACAAGGGACTTAACGACTCGGTTAGCACTGTGACGTCTAATCAAGCAATTACATTGTTAACATTACCAATTCATCAACCTAATCTTATTTACTCAACTCATCGATCTCATATCGCCCAGGCATATATTAGTGGGTACATCTGAGTACTTTAAGTGAAAGTACTGTGAGTGGATAGTACATTTGCACCAACCTCATGCAATGGACTTACACGCGATTGCGTGACAGGAGGTGGCTTAAGTGTAAAATACGCCAAATTAATGATCAAATATGTAGAAAGTTTAACAATGGATTCAAGGGGAACACACATGTCCCCTTAGTGATGGGGCTTTAACGGCGTGCAGAAGTGAAAAGCGCCGCCTTGCTGCCGCCGGCATGACGACATCAAACCCCACGCCGGTTGCCGCGCAAAAGGGCAATTTGTAAGGGATACTTTTCTTAAATCAAAGCTACGCCAACCAGGGAAGGGAAAGGCAACGTCACACACACACACACATAGTACTTCGCACTGAAGCCGGATGAGGCATCAGCACGCACAACCTCGCCTGCTGGAACACAGTGACCGAGAGAAGTAAGCAGCTGGTGTTTTATCTCTCTCTTGAAAACAGCCACCAAATGTGCGATTAGTCACCACTGCCATGAGCCCCACTCATTAAATCTGGTCGAAAAGAGCGTACAGCAAGGATTTGATGCACCAAGTGAGCCAGACCCTACCAAGTAATAAACATCCTCAGATGTTCTTCTGAAAAACCTAAATTTTGAGAAAGATCCATTAAATCATCGCTAAATCGTGACATTAATGGGTGTGCGCCATAGGATAATAAAACGCGCTTGTCTAACTGATGCAGCGATGCAAACACATTCAGAGTTTCCGCTCCACCAAGAAGAGCGTAATCGACATTATGGAGGAGAAACACCACGTTCAGAGTAATGACTAATTTGCAGTAAACCGTATTCAAGAGAGAGGCATGACTAGACTTAATTGGTGAATTTATTCCCACCGTGAATGTGAGATTTGGCAGACAACGAGAGGTAAACACACCAACCCAAAACACAGTGAGCTTTGACTGTTTCTCAGCTACGCCACATCGCCTTGATCTTCTTCTCAACTATTCATCATCCCTGTTTTACAACACGCAACCAACCTTTCAGATATCTGAAGGGAAGTACAGGCTGAAATGGCTATTCGAAGCAAAGCAATGACCAGACCCTCGACACCAAAGCTCCACTAATTTAACTACACCAGTCACACAACCTCACCTTAACTCTTAAATCAAATACAATGCAGAATACCTCCACAGCACTGCAAATTCTTTGCGTGTGTACACGATCTGCTCCCCGTTGTCTAAGTCCGAAATCGTTATGACGGTTGTTAAGAATAGGGTGAATTGTAACAGTACAGAGAATGTGAATGATGAAGTAATGCATACTCTGGAAATGCCTACAATCACTCAGTTAGGCCAGCACGCGAGGCAAAGCAAAAAGGACAATGAACGCAGAAGAAGTCGAAAAAGTAAAGGCCGTTCTGGACCATGTTACAGGCGACAGATGTGGCGTCCATTTATTTGGCCAATGTGTGATGCATTATTGCCCCCACTGCATGCGCGCGCAGGGCCTAATGGATCTAAATGATAGCAATTACCAGATTAATAGAAAAAGAAATATATCTCTCGGTAATACTTAGTTTTGATCATTTGACCATACCAGATGGAAACTGCTGACACGGTGGACGCGTAGCCTGCAAAATTAATCAGCTGAAGTCAAAACAGGCGAACAGAGTCAGCTTATGCAAAAAATTCTTAGCTGTTGCCAATGAGCACCTCCTTGAAATTAATTGAAGGAACGAGATAGTGAGACTGTGGCGAGCCCGAGGGGGACATCATCAAGAACAGCAAGCCAGAAAATGCGCAAGGAGTGAGGAGTATTCAATGGAAGAAATACCGTGAGCGGTATTAACGATATCCACTACAATGCACCGTGCGGCATGGACTAGAGATCAAAAACAACAATTCGTGTTTCCCAACGTGGTCGAACGAAACACACAAACTTCAATCAATCACAATATGCCAATTTTACAGGCAGTAAAAATCCCAAACTTCGCGATGCGCGGCAGCAAAGAAGGCACATGTGTGTCTGCCATTCGGATGCTGGGAATATGAGATCTCACTCACCGATTGGTTGGCAATTTAAAAACTTACCCACCACTACAAGGATGCTTTGCCCTATTTGTATTTTGCTTAATGAAATCGTGTCAGTTTGTGGCTGTTCGGAGTTGAGGAATCGGATGCCAAGTGAGAGCCACACGTTTGTGGCTTCATTCAACCGTGAAATTAAGGTTGGAGCATGGGGAAGTGGACGCTAGAGGCGATTCCGTCAAAAACCCAAGTTTCGAGACACTGATGGGTGTGCGCCATACGAAAATAAAACGTGCTTGCCTAGCCGATGTGAAGATGCAAACACATTCGGAGTTCTCGATCAACTATGTGACAGTTCAAAGCAATTGCTTCATGTCAAACCAAGGCACAAAATCAAAAAAAACTATCAATATTAAATATGTGGAACATTTTTTGTCGGGAAAGCCATATCGTTCCCTGTCAACTCAATTACAGAATTGTAAGGCATCAGAGCTGTGAACTACGCGTAATTCGACAAGATGGTGATTGCTGGCCTCATTATAAACCTGTTTCTGCAAGCTGCTGATACATATCAAAGTAAAAGAAAACGTGATGGTAAATTAGAAAAAAAAATAGATAATAAGAAAAGCGTTTTCAGCACGGGCTTGCAAAGAGACCAATCACTGAACCGCCTGAAGGATATATATAGGCTCATTATTGGCTGGCGAGATAGCGACCAATAGGAAAGGCAAAATGCCGAAATCGTCTGGCACGCGTCGTGTGACACTAGAAGGCCAATCAAAACAAAGCTTTCGCAACAGGCCGTCTTATCTCCAAATCGGAGTTGGGATGCCAAAATACAAACAAACCTGTCAATCTGTTTCGATTTAAGGAGGATTGACGTAGGAGAACCTAATCAATATGATAATTTGGTGAAATGATGGCTGCTGAATAGAAGATGGTGAGAGCACATGCCAAAACGATAATTGCTTAAATTAAGAAACGGAAAATGACGAGGAATACGAAAACCATACTACACTACAACAGTGGTGCAAGGACCTGTAGTGCTTCACCAAAGGGGCTTTTTAACTATGCTAAGTGAAATCGATTGAAATCATTTGATTTGGTGTAAGGAAAACTCTTTGTGATTGTTCTAATGATATTAGGTGTATGACTTAATACGCACAGATTTCTTAGCAAATTTATTTAGTATAACAAATAGAGAACAGGGAAGTTAATCTTGGATACATTAGGCATCGTTTTATATGACCTTGTAGCATCTCTCAGGTAACCCACAAATCCCGTCGCGAATGAAAATGGCAGGCTTCGAGGCAACAAAGTCGATGACGACGAATTTACTGTTCGTCCACCAAGGCGTGTTGCG
>UXSR01000217.1:0-55566 GCA_900604375.1 Mesocestoides corti
TAGCTTAGTCGCCATAGCTGAAATATTAAGGTCAACTTGGTATGGCCGAGTTTGTGTTTGTCATGCAATTTCCCTATTTTCGTAATTGGGTACTGAGTTCAGTGGATGTATTTTGGGTAACGACGGCGATTAAGTGGTGAAGTGCATTAGTCGTTAAAGAGATGAAGTGTAGTTCACATCACGGATGACGGCTTGTATGAAAGCATGTTATGACTCACAGCCCATTTCCATAGCGGTGACTTGCAGGATATTCGGGACCCAGCAGGCGTGTTCAAATAATTGGGTATGATCGATGGTCCTGGCTTTAATTGTCGTACCAACACGAATGAACTCCATCCGCAGACCTAATAAATTCCTAAATTTGTTCCTATTTTACATAAATTTCACCAAAATAGTACTGGTAGTGTAGCGGCAAAATGTTAACCGTATTGTTACCTTCGATCACGGAAGAAGTGCACTTACAACTCTCAATTTTCCTTGGTAATAAAAAATTCAAATTAAGAGGGTTGTGCTATTGAGTGAATGGCACCCTGTGATATCATTTACTAGACCTACTTCGATTACCTGATTTGCACTTTACCATCAGCGGCCTGCAAATAATAGTTGCTATAAACTGAACGATAGTTACAGTAAATAGCGAGATGACGAAATAAGCAACTTCGGGCACAACTATGACACGCTAAAGAAAAGTGTTTAGAAACCTGCTAGGAGCGTCTCATTTGTGCTGTTAGGGCATTATCGAGATAAATACTAAGCTTTTTAACTTAAGTATGCTTGCAGAATATTCGTTAGTAGAAGTTTCATTGACTGTGGTGAACATGAGGCCAACTGAAAGTCAAGGCCCAACGTTTAGGTTCACGGGGCTCGTTTTTAGTTCACTACATCGTAAGATGCACGTCGCCTTGATTACGTGCTGATTATCGTGTGCAAACACCCTTCTCCATTTAGCGCCCACTTGCTAGATTGGAAACTTTAAGGAAAAAGTTTGCAGATCGTAGTGCTTAGTTCCATTTTCTCAAATTACTGCTTCAAACAGCGTTTCTAGGATGGATTACGGACCAGCACACACTGAAAAATTGTGTTTTAGCTTTATTTTGGTGTGGTGATTTCTGTGGAGATAGATATTTTGGTAAAATAACAGTAAGGGTTTAAAAGCGAGGCTTCTGCGAGCGCGACAGCGATGATTTTTATTTACAAAAGCCCAAAAATAAGGTCACTAGAATGTGTATTTGAATAGAGAGATAGATAGGGAAAGGTAATACAATCAACATAATGGAAAGTACGCAGCCGTAACTAAATTTTCAATTATTTATCTAACAAACAGCATCGCCGTTCAAAATGATAACAAATATGAGTAAAAGCACAGATATTACCAACCCATGGGCCTTCGCTGAAAAATGGTCTGCCATCTACCGTCAGTTAGAAGTGGTGTTCGGTTGTGCTTCTAGCTTGCTAGAAGAAGCCTTGTTGAAGGTTAACTCCGAGGATTGCTCAAAGCTGCAGGGGAGGAGGAGATCCTTATAATCCTTTGAAAGCGGGGGTGGAGATCTGTTAACTTCAAAGGCCGGATTATGACTCGGATGCCATCATCCTCATCCGTTTGTGATCTAGGGTGCATGGGGTCAATATTATTTTGCTTGATGTAGTAATCTAAAAGTGCGCATAAGAGGGTTTCGCGAAGCCAATCGTTAAATTGAGGTGAATGAATTTGCAAGTTTCCGGGGGGAAACGGGTATGGAGCATGCATAGGAAAAGCACGGTTATGCGATTCAAATCGGTAATTTGAAGACTGAATGAGTTGAGGGCCAAGCATAATGGCGGGATCATTGCAAAAAGGTAGTCTGTTTGCAGCAGATGTTTGTGAATCTTGTGTCCAAGTGTGTGGAACATCCTGGGGGCAATAGCAACGTTCCTGAGAATTGAATGAGCTAAAGGAGGACAATGGATTTCTGCAGTTAACATCCACGGCAAGGCGTGGATGCGATAAGTAGGATCCGTGAAAAATCCTAAGAAGGTTAGCAATTTACAACATAGGATCATACCCAGGGAAAGATCTAGGATTTGGTATTCTGCGTTTACAATTTTGACGACGTCTTGCAGATCTTCTAACGGGTTGATTATTATGATATTGTCGTCCTTGGCTGCAGCTAGGACAGGCTTCCTGGTTGCACATTCTCAAAATGATCAGTCAAAATAGATTCCAGGTCACGCAAACCATGATGAATCAGGTGGCAAATCACGAGATGAGTTCATTACAAACTTGTCTCCTGCGTCCGAGTGCAGATATGTGAACAGCTGACTAGAAATGCGTCAGCCGATCAAATTGTGACTACAAGTCGTGAGCACAAGGCAAACGCTTGGCGCGTGAACATTGATCGCAATAATGCGCGGCCGGTTTAAATTGCCTAAAATCAATTGTACGCGTTTTTGACTTGGTAGGTATGAATCTATGTTGTTGCATATTGGCATCATTGAGAGTTTAAGCAATTAGTAGATTAGCCATGTGCACATTTCTTTTGGAATTACTTATTAGTGCCACTATTCCATTGTTTTATGGAAGCAAGTACCCTAGATCGTGGCGTCCAAGATTATGACACGTAGATATTAATCTTGCCAATAAGTGGGGAGACAGCATAAGATTTCTGGTTAGGTTTGGGGTGTTCGAAAAGAGCAATGACCCAATTTCGGTGGCAATTTCTTTAAGATGTGTAGTCTACAATGCCAGAGAGATTATTTATACCTATATGTATTACATCACGACTTCGTTATGCGACTTTTCGTCAACAGGATGATATGCTGTGCTCACCGTAAACTTATAATCTGATCGGCATTGGTTCGTTAGGCCCAGGGAACACATGGGTTGCAAATCATGAGTTGTTATTTCGGAACATTCAGCGACCTCGAAATTTATGAGCCTCCTAATAGTCACTACATACCCCAGACGAACACAACCGAAACCGGCAAATAGATTACGGTTGTGATTACGAGTGTGTAATTGATCCAAAAATGCGCCCTCAGAATTTCCTCATTCCCTTCACCGCATAAATCACTGACGTTCCTATTCCCAATGCTTAGTGTAGTTGCGAAGGTACCACACTGACTGAATTAGTTTTCCACTTTGACCTCATGATATGTAGGAGTTAATCGTCTCAAATGGCACGTTGCATTCTGAGTTTGTACACATGTCTGCGTACAGAATTTGAGCAAATTTACGAGTTAACCATCCATTGATCGGTTAATCCAGATTAACAAAACCGCTTCACGACGAAGTACAAGACGCTCAATTTCCAAATTCTGATTTACAACCATATTACCCATTGTAATAAAGACGGCAACAGTAATTAGGGAATCTCATTATTACCCGCTGGCGCGTTGATAAAAATTTTATACAAATTAAAAATCGGGGGAGGGGGGCAGATCTATACACATAGACAGATAGACAAGGAAAGTGACATGGCTTCTCGTAATTTCATTATGTACAAAAAATAAAGCAACTTTCTCATCTACGGTGGTATTCTGGGCTGCAAAATGCGGATAGCATTCGGCGCGCTCGACCGAACCACACGAATAACTCTTCTTCCGGGAAGCGTCGTGACGCTGTTGGGATTTGCGCTGTTGACAACAGGCAAAACGGCGGAGGGGCTTGTAACGCGCGTCAGTGAGGAGACAGTGGAGATCGGCGTGGGCGCATTGGCAACCCTGATGAGCGGAGGAGGTGTTGCAGGACTAGAAAATCGGGCAGCTGGAGGCACCGCTGTGCCGACAAACAAACCTCGAGGTTGAAAGGAGCTTGGGCCCTGAGACATCCGGCGAACAACTTGCACGAACTGAGTTGGTGGCTGAACCGGTTGAGTTATTCTTTGGTGAAAAACCTCCCCTGGAAACAAAAACAAAAAAAATGCAAAATTTAACATTGCAACCGGATTAAATCCGCTCACGAGTTGATATTGACAGATGTGTAGTAGTGAAACATGCTGCTATCTACATACCCGAAGTGGTTTTCATTTGTCTGGTAATGACAAACACAGGCTGACCAGAAGTACCAAGAACTTGGCGAATGGGCTGTACCGAATGAACACCGTTGGAGAGCGTTTGGACCGGGACAGTGAGCTCCGTGGGAACGGTCTTTGGAGGTGATTGATACTGTCGAGGCGGGGCGATGTTGGCAGAACGCATCGGTACACAAACGGTCGGTTTGGGAAGGGATTGTGGCTTGGGTTGGGGGCCCACGTTCGATTGTCGTTGTGAGTTCTGGAACCTGGCTTGAGGCTCATGTTGGTTGTTGATAGGCTGCGAAAGATAAGTGGATGGACTTGTTAGCTCCTTCAATAAATGCGAAGTAAATTGTCTGATTTAAGCTGTTGATATGTCGAGGACTTGTTACTTAAGCAATCGCTTCAGAAAATCCTGGATTGACGGTCTAACGAAGTCTCGAGCCGTTGTTAATGTCGCAAGTTTTCTCGATAAGAACAGTAATTTGACATTTTACCGACCGGACAATCACGCAGTGTCTAACAATGACCTAGAGATAAATAAATGTTCACGAGATCATGGGAATGATGTTAGCTGGATAACTAAAAATTCGGAAATCGACACCTTTGTGTGGAAATTAAAAAAGAGTTGCTAGGCAACAGGTACAATATATCTTAGTAAACGTTCGTAGGTTTCTCGATATTCGTGGAACCTCGCAGGCTAGTTGCTGCAAATTACGGATAATGTATTACAAAGGTCCACAGTATAATTACTGATGATGTGGGCAATTACTACACGGACACACCTGATAGCTGCACGAGACCTCCTCCTCATAGCAGGGTTGTGGTATCGAGTTAGGCGGTTGAGGAATCGATGGAGAACTCATGGGATCAGCGGCTACTTGCATAAGGCTGCTGAGGACTTTGGAATTGTGTTGCGACATACTTATGCTGCCTCGGTCAACCGACAAAGAGGAGGAGGAGGAGGTCTGATTTCTTGCTCCTGGCAAATGGCGATTGGCGCCTCGTCCAGAGGCCCCAAGCGGCCCCGAGAACGGCGAGGAGGTGAAATGGATTTGGGGACTTGGGGATGAGTAGCCAACTCCACGTCGGCGGTACAATTGGGATTGGCGTTGCTCATATTGCTGTGTTAAATGAACGAAACAGCAAAAGAACGAAGTTAAATTCAACGCAGATTACAAAGTTGGGAGCCTAGGCATCCGGATGTAGAATCCACAATAACAAGGGAGAGCTTAAAGAGCACCATAATATAGTAGGAGCTAAAGGAATTAAGAACTCAAGAATAATAGGGTTCGGCATATGATCACAAACTAAAAACAACAAAAGTGATTATTATTGTAAAATGAGCGCAGGATCGGAGATGCAAAATAGAGTCTGTCATAGGAATTCAAAATATTACTGTACTATCGAAGCAAAAGCAAGAAACGAGGAAGCGTCACGATGCCTGACAAGGGCACACGATCACCTTTTGACCGTGTAAACGCAAGTCAAGAAGTAAAGATTGGCCTGAGACTAACAACTGCACTATTCGGCATCATCCATAAAAGCGGTTCGAAAGTGCCCACTTTAATCAAGCAAACAACAAAGTAATTCATTTCCACCATCGGCACGGATGGCGATTTAATAAATTGAGTCCCTAGTTTCACGAAAAGTGTGGTATTTGTTAAATGCATGAATACTAAACAAAGAGTTAGTGCTTTTTTGGAAACGATCTAGCTAGGCCAATAAGTATTTTCAAATTGTCACGGCGTGTGCGCTCAGGAGCATAAATTTACCAATGTCGAGAAAATCAACAATGAAGACAATACCTGATATTTATCCGCAGCATGCGCGGTTGAGGGTTTGGCATTCTCAAAGACCAGTGACCTCTGAGATTGAGGCATTGTTTTCATTGACGAAGGTTGCTTGATTCTAGCGTAAGCTTCTGCCGGTGGTGAAAAGAATGTGGGATCCTCCGTTTCACCAGCATACATTGAAGGAGTTACGTATCGCCTTCGTTTTATGTAGTCATCCTCCCTACCAACTCCCTTTACCTCATATCGGCCCTGTTCTGTGAAACGTCGTTTACCACGTGTCGCCACAGCACGACCGCCTCGTCCACGCCCCCTTCCGCGTTTTGAAGGAGGGCCAGCGACAGTGGCAGAAGAAAGTGCCCGGCGGTTAGATGGAGACCAAATATCAGTGGCCTCCGGTTCGTCCTCGGCATCCTCCTCCCAATCTGCGTAGACAGGGGCAGCGGCGCGACGACGACTTCCGCTGCTTTCGGGAATGCGCGCATGAAACCAAGCTGCCTTGTCCGTGAAGAGATCATCGGCATCCGACGAGGGTGGAAAATGACGAAAACGGCTGGAAGCTGCGGCTGTAGTGGAAGAGCTCACACCGCTAGCATCACTATCTCGACTCCGGATAGAGCGCTCAGATGGGACCTTGAGAAAAATAGCCAACACCATAAAGTACGGTTATCAGCTGACAACGATCAGGGACTAAAGTTCTAACAGAAGACAACCAAATGGCATTACTCATACTCTCACAGACACTTACTCTGTGTACTGGACGTTCGTTATCAACCCGTCGCACTGAACCTCTCCCTGCACCAGTCACGCCACCTCGGACACGAGGTCCTCGTCCACGGAAATGACCAGCGCCACGGCCACGTCGACCTCTAAAACCTCGTTCGGCTTCCTCCATCTCTTCTGCCCTCTCTAGCTCGTCCAGTTCAGCAAGACGCGCCGCCTCAGGGTCGTAGTTAGGATCACAATAGAGAATCTCGTCTTCCTCAAGCTCAGCTCGCTCCTCTTCAGCTTCATGAAGGGCCTTCAGAGTTTTCAATTTCCACTCCTTCTTCGATTCTTCAATCTGTGCCTAGTAGTGATCAAGAAAATGAAGAGTAACAAGCGTTAAGAAATTACTGGTCTATTTAGATAAAACTAACGCAAGCGGTACACAAGATCCTTGAGAGAACATCTAGGGAAATACTTTTTGGGGATTGCGGTCATTCTGGTGCAAGTGAGGAATTATTGACTTGTGGAAAAATACCCAGTACCTGGCATGGCTGAAACGAAAATTACACGACTCGATTTACGACGAACGCTTCTAGACACCGCAAAATAGAAGTCAAGGCGCATTATGTATAAAACTAAACCTGAAACAGATAGGAAATTTCGGGTTAAAAGTAGATTTTTTAATGTTAGTCAATTTATAATAGACTACACTATACGTTCAAACACAATCTGGACAACTTGCAAGGAGATGCTGAAAGTCAGTGTGAAAACCAAAAAAAGACAAAGCACTAAGAAAGCGAAACGTACCTCAACCTGTTCTAGTTCCAGGTTCAGCGTATCGTCTTGGAAGCTCTCCAAGTGATTAACCCCAAACCGTTCAATGGGTCGAAGTAAAGATTCAAACTCTGCCAACTCCCGTTCGACCGATGCTTCAGGGGTCAAGTTCACAGGAGAGGTGTCAGTTAGGACTGCGTCCTGGGTTTCGCTTCGTATTCGTTCTTGGCGTTTCTTGGCAAATCGAGCCAAGGGATCAGATGTCGAGCCTTCGATAGAAGGAGCAGCATCCTCTGCTGCAGTTGTTTTGGCGTCCCCATCGTCGTTGACGGTACTATCGATCGGTTTGGATTCATCGAACTCCTCTAATTCAGCCTAAACAAAAGAACGACCAAAAGAGGTCATAGGCGGAATGCAAGTGCACACATTAAATTATTAGGCCATGAATTCTTCGCCGAATTACAACAGCAACTGACTGGAGATCGTAGAAGTGTCTCTTAATACATTCAAACATGGGAAAGGAGCAAGCGTTGGTCGAGGAAAATTTTAGAGATAAGGGCAAAAATTGGCATGACAAACGACTAACCCACTGCCTCGTTTTCTAGTTTCATTTACGAAATGCGTTTATGAAAATCACCTCGACTTTAAAATCGCAGAAAGCGATTTTGATTTAAAAGCAGACAAGAGTGACTCGAAGAGGAGAATATTCTGTGAGAACTAATGAGCATTGCTCCAAAATGCGTTAGTACACTATTTCAGCGACAGCCTGCGTTACAATGAAACAGTGGCAATGTTCACCTTCGCTTCATCTAGCGCTCGCTTGGCTGCCGCCCTGTCGTTCTCGTCATCTTCACACGCCTCCAAAGCGGCGGCCCACTGGGAGTCTGTGATGGAGGATTGGTTTGGCGTCGCGACCGACGCAGAATGCTTGGCGTTAAGGAGAATGGAGGTGGCACCCTTCCACCGGATTTGACGCCCACTCCGGGTGGTTAAGAGAGGGGGCGAAGGGGGAGAGTCTACACTCGACGGCACCTTTTCGGCATCTACAACTTCTGCCCTTTTTGCTTTCGCCGCCTCGCGTTCTTCCTTATCTTGCACTAAATCCTAGAAAAATCAAAACGAAAATGCTCAATCAAATTGAACTTAGCCACACCGTCTATACACCATTGCTATTCTAAAAGAAAATGGAGTAAATTTTTAGCAAGTCAAAATAGTTACAGTTGTTTCTAAATTCTGAAACAGAAGAGTGCAAATACCACATGTGAGATTATCTAGGAGTCGTGAACTCAGAAAAAATGTCCGAACCCCCATAAAGCGGTTGACCACTGGTGCTTACCTGTAGGCCAGATGGTTCGGCAAAGAGATCAGAGATAATGCTCTGCTTGAAGAAGGCCGTAGTGAACTTGCCACCCTCGATGGCAACATCACTCAGCAGGCGCTTCTGGTTCGCCTTGCGGAGGATATTCTCTTCAACCGTGCGCTCACTTATTAATCGGTAGATGTGGACATCACGAGTCTGACCAATTCGATGGCACCTACAAAAGGGAAACGGACAAGTGTTGTCAACACTAGCGAGATACAAAAATGCTGTGTACGTCCAAAACCGCATTTAATGGATTAAGCATGAGGCGTAAGCAAGACTGGTCGCTAGCAATGGTACATCATCATACATGGAAAATCTTGACAGCGATTCGTGTGTGCCATGCCAAAACACCTAATCGCTCAAATCAGAAGTTTTGCGGAGCATTTGATGAGGCCACAAAATGGTGCATAGAGGACAGAAACAGTGCACCGCCTTTTCTTACACTTAAAGACCAAAAGTGGCAAACAGAAGTAACGGCAACAGCGAGGGAAAATACTATTGTACGGCTGCGCGTTATAAATGTACGACGTATATTAAGCGCAATTAATTCGCCTGGAATCATAATGTGCTTAGCAAGAGTTATATTCGCTTCCGATTTGGATTAAAGCAAGAAAGCCTTCTAGCAATTAGACAAACTCGTCTCGCGGTGGCTCAGGCAACAGATCCTATTAGTCCCCACGTTACGTGAATTAACAAAAAGCAGGTCGCTTGTATCAAATAACGATTCCTAAATCAGTGGCAAGAACGCAACTGCTCGAGTTGGGCTCACTGCCGACAAATCGACGCCACAGCCGTAGGTGGCCGCATTTATCACCAGTTTCAACCAACGGTTTGTTGCTTGTAACGGGCCCCGAGTTCTCGACTCTGCAGCATACTCGCAATAAAAAAACTGGTGGAGGCGCTAAACAAACAATTTACCTTGTAGCAGCACTACTGACGTTTTAACGAAAAACTACTCAATGCAAAGGCGGGACAACCAGAGTTTACCGAGCACAATTGAATAGGAGCTCGCCTAAAACGAAATTAGTCCGCTTAGTTATAATAAGCAGTCATTTTTAAAATACTAAATTTATATCTTCTCATGGCACTAACAATACACAAAGGTAATTTTGCAGAATGCCGATACAAGCTGTTTACGTACTTCCACATCACGCATTCAATGAAGAATAGGATAAATTAGTGTAAACAACTTAATTATTTAAACACAACGTCTGCATGTGATTTTAATTGATTCCATTAATGCATAAAATTAAGGCGACTGTAAAAATGCTTAAAGACGACACACTTTCCGTTCCACCAAGAAAAACAAGGGTAGGGTGATTTGAAAAAAGACCGGCAAAACCAAACTACAGGTGTTTCGGTCAGACCCGCATGTGGAAGTAGGGTGGTAACTTGCCTGTCCTGAGCCTGCGCATCCATCGTAGGATTCCAATCGGAGTCATAAAAGATGACGGTGTCGGCACCAGTTAGGTTAATGCCCAGACCGCCTGATCTAGTTGAAAGGATGAAGATGAATATGCGTGAGTCCATATTAAAACGCTCCATAAGGACCTGGCGCTGTTCGACCTTCGTTGTGCCGTCCAATCGAAGGTAACGGTAGCCGTGGTAGGCGAGAAACTGCTCCAAAATGTCCAGCATGCGCGCCATCTGGGTGAAGATAAGCACACGATGATCGTCTGCATAGAGTTCTCGAAGGAGCAGGTCGAGGCGCTGAAGTTTGCCTAGTGAAATAGTAATGCGCAAATTGCATATCGCAGGTCCAATAGGTTAGGGGTCAACAAAAAATTCAATCCTTGCCATTTGGAGATACTTAAGCCTACTAAACCGTTGCACCTCAAGTGCCCATCGCCCTGTGTAACCGCCATCATTGGAATTTCTTTTAAATAAAACCCATCCGTATGTCTAAAGAATACCCTAATCATCGACTAGATTTGATTGCCTTAACTGCTTGGAGGTTGATTAAATATCATTTCAGGCATGTTTCACACAACCATCAAATCAGCGTGAGCATGGCGCGTCAACAGGCAGAAGTTACAAAAGAGAGTCCATGGACAAAATGTTAACAAGCCCACAAATTATGGTGCTCAACTGCTAGAAAGCTAACTACAGCGTTATTAGAGAAATGCCAAAGAGCAAAATACAATAAAGTACAAATGAGTAGAAATTGGAACTTACCGCAGTCGTATTGGATGAGCCGTGGGTCAGGAAACTGGAAGCAATGGCTATTGCTCACCTGGTGCAACTGGGCTGGCATCAACCAAGACCGGAAAGTGAGACTAGTACATGGACAACGCGTTTTCGCAGGCACAGTTGCCTTTCGATGCACACTTGAGGTCTTGGAGCAGTGGCTGAAAACGCCTGCAGAATCAAGAAACGGTCGAAGTAGAGACTCGAAAACGGCCTCCTGCTGAGTCTCACAGCGATGCACACGGGGACAGGAAACATGGAGGCGGATGCCCGAGGAGACAGCCGATGGAGTCGTAATAAGGAATCTAAAAGTAGAATAGAGGACTTGCAGCATCCTGCTAAACCACACGCACCAGCAATCGTATGCGTCTCAGCAATGAACAGCGACCTTACAACCTTTGGTCATATCAACGCATGTGGTGCCAAAAAACAAAGAGAAGGTGGTGGAAACGAGACGACAGAGTGGACAGCGTGTATGTGTGAGGTGCCCGTAGAGCACTGTAGAAACAGAGAGGACAAGTTCCTGCTGCCAAGCCTCCGACGACAGGACACCGCATTAATCAGCTTTGCACAATACAATTTATCAACCAACTAGACAGTCAACTCTAAAAGTGCGTTATATAGGCAAGTTAAGACAATAATGTAGTATAATTATGTGATCATGTGGGACGGAGTGAAAAAATACCCAAATGGTCTTCCCAAGTAGAGTACGATCAAAATAGTCAGCCTCCGTGTACCGGTGAGTTACAACTTAGTCGATACAATGTCAAAATCAAATGAACAAAACATTAACAAGACGACGTCAAGGTTCGTACACCTCGCACTGTGACTAGCAGCTGTCGGGTGTCCGAGTGCGCGTGTGCTGGGAAAAACCACTCTTGGACGAAGATACAGGGAGGCTGCAAGTAGACTTGGAGAACCAGAAGGTAACTTACTTCGACAAATCATCGGCAAAATAATTCAAACAATCCGCCGGACTAAAGAGCATTTGCCGAAGGGTGCTCGAGGATACCGCCCGGACCGCAAATGAAGCTTCTGGTCCGTAGACGGCTTGCAGTTGCTCGACTTTAGTTGCCTGTGGTCCAACGGCATTCAGACAACCAATCACATCGACAGGGTGGCGACAGTAATTCGGTGGGCCATCGAAACCGCTGCAAGCTCGCTTATCGGGCCAGGTGCGTAGGGCTTGTTGACAGGACACCCAAGATCCGGTAGCAAAACGACAAGGCTTGCTAACAGGACGCCGAATAATGGCTGACGTGAGGAGGTAGACAAGATCAGGGGTGAGCATTGAAGTGGAGTCGAAGGAGGGAGAGCAGTTAAGGAGATTGGTGCAACGGCGCTCGTTCACACGGGAAATAAAAGAAAGACGATTATGCCGTTCCAATTGACGAGAACGCAGGACGCCTTTTGGGATCCCGGCGTCCCAGTGATTCGTACGTCGTTGGGCTACAAATTAGTGAATCAACGTGTAATCCAGAAATATGTTTCTAAACCAATCACAAGGGCATGCCGATAGAAAAAAACAAGAAACATCACATGGAATTACATTGGGTGTACCTGAGGTTGATACTTAATTAAACTGGAACGAAGAGAAGTTGACCAAGCTAAGGTGGACGAAATCCCTCCTTCGACACTATACTGCACTTAGTTACCTTTTTCACAGCATATCACGCTGCAAAAAGTGATATTTAGAGTTTAAGCAACATTGAGGTAGCTTCAGTACTACGAGCTCATGTCCTCTGCGAGGATATGGAACCAGAAAATGTAAGTTAAACTAAAGCATTTTAATTACTTGGAATGTAGGCGGTCCCATCCAGGACAGGACGAGGGAGAGTAGGGTAGGGTATTTTGGTACCGGCTACAAAGAAAGCGATCACATTAGAGAATCAGTGCGCCAAAAACAAGGGAAAAAAGGGCAAATAGAAGACGGCTTACGGGGATAATAATCGCCCATTGTGTTCGCGACTTCCTCATTGACCTCAAAAACGACAGAACGGGGAAGAAAGACTGGAGGTTGGCGTCGCCGACCAAGGTGGGACTCGTCTTCGACGTTCTGTCGCCTCTTAAGACCAGTGAAGAAATTGCGCTGCCTTGAAACTAAAAAGCAATAAAAACAACCGATACCTTGGGAAGAGATCGCACTGAAGTGTTTGACGTTTCCCTTCAGATTGCAGCATTATCAATTTTGGGGTAATGTCACGAAAATGAAATTTAAATATAAGTTTAAATTCGGTTTTCAGTCAGAACAAATGGGCATGTAGGTGGACAGGGTAAGGAGATCTAAGCAGGTATCATGTAAATAACTCATGGCATGTGATGAAAGTGGTGAAAAACGGAACTAATTCTATAGTTACCTGGTCTAATTCAAATGTGAAAAGAGCGTTAGATACTTTGGTGGCATTAAAAGAAAAGGCAACATGCTAGGTTGACGGCTTTTACCCGAGTCGACTGGATCTGAGTTTTCTACTACCGAAATGAGACCAGGTGTGGCCTGCAGATCGTGCACACGTCTCGCCACAAATCCGGGCAGATCGCGAGCCATTTCGGCCAGACTAGCTGTTTGTCCGAGCAGCCGAGCGGCGGTGCCGGCTCGGTCAAGCCAGTCAAGGGTGCAGGGCTGCGTCCAGGCGGAGGGAGAAGCAGTGGAGCTGAAGGCCACGAGGAAGGGATGAGAGGCTTCCGCAATGAGGCGGGGCAACTCGAAGTGAACTTCATCATCCTCCATGTGGAACGGCGAGGTTATGGGTCGGGGCTCGAAGAGATTGGGGTGGTTGCAGACCTTCCGCAATTGCATGAGGATATTCATGACAGAGAGGAATTGGCCAGATGCCAGGGTATCCTTTGTTCTGAAAGATAAAGCAGTAACTTCCCGCTAAAATTCGAACCAATAACTTCGGATTTGCGGGTCAAAACAGACACTGATAGTGCGAACTTGCAGTATTTAGCTGTCGACTGGTTTGACTGGATCCAGTTTTGTGAAGAGCACAAAAAGGACGTCAGAGGTAAGGCATGGTTATTTTGGGCACCGGAAACGATACAGTGATGTCAGTTTTCAATGTACCAATTACTTTTGCTGCAATATTATCAGACACAGCAGATAGTATGGTAAAAATGACAGCACTACCATAAAACTATTGCGTCTGATTGTCTCTTGACAATCGGCTTTCAGTGAATACCGGATAATCTAAACAGGTACCTTGCTAACACAGAATTTATAAGCTTTTCATGGAACAGGCTTAAGTTAGGAGGTGATGAGAACAAGCTAAATAAAGGCAGGAGATGGGCTGCGTTTATCAGACCGTACAGACGAAACCCCTATTTCACGAATGACACACCAAGAGCATACTTTTCTTGAAAAAAAAACAGGATAGGTTGCTCACGTCGATAGTGACATGAAGTCATCATAGAGATATCGTTGGCGTTTTGAAAGCCGGCAGAGGATGACGTGCTCGTACTTCTTTGGCATTTGACGCTCAACATCCTCCTTTAGACGCCGCAGCAGGAAAGGACGGAGAACTTTGTGCAAACGCAACACCAACTGCTCATTGTAATCATCGTTACCCTCAATCATACCTAAAATATCACCCGAAAAAATAATTTTTCACTAGAAGGCTAACCGCAGTTTAGAGAAAAAAAATTATGTCGTGTTTCGGAATGTACCTCATAGAATGTAAGCCAACAGTCGAATAAGATGGGCTTGATTCAGCTCATGTTCAGTAGTATGCAAAGGACACGCTTCAAACTAAACCAAAAACCAGTTGCTTCCTTTCAAACAAGCACGGGACTGACTGACCTGTAAGGGGAGAAGCGAACCATTCCTGAAATTCTCGATGTGACTGAAAGATATTTGGCATCAGGAAGTGCATAAGAGACCAGAGTTCCATGAGCGAATTCTGCAGGGGCGTTCCAGTCAAGAGGAGGCGGCGCTGACTGTTAAAAGTGAGCAGAGTCTGCCATCGTTGGGATTTGAAATTTTTGATGTTCTGAGCTTCATCGAGGATAAGGTACTTCCACTTTTTGCGCTTGAACGCTGAACTATCCTGAATCGCCAGGCGGTAAGAAGTTATGCAAACATGAAACGCATTTGTTTTGGTCCAGCCCTACAAGGCATAAAAAACAGTGTTTGAAGTTGGGTCGAAAATAAAAAAAACCAATTTCATAAGAATGCAGTGTGAATCACAACAGTCAAGTGTACTTATATCAGAGTCAGAACTATGCTCAAATGTGTGCACTGCTACCTCGAGAGAATTTGCATAAATGACACCGGCTACCAGAATTAAGACATTAACAGACGTAATATTATGAAGAGAAAATGGGACTATGAGTAATGACTTACAAGAACACCAAAGTGCAAACTCAGACAGGTGAGTTAACGAGGTATAACGCACCAAGAACCTAAGTAGTCATTCACGAACCGGTGACAAAGAAGTGTAGGAAAGCCAAAACTTGGCAAGAGACGGCACAGTACGGTCACTTACCTTCCGTTTGGCCTTCCGCTCTTTCGCAGATCCAAAGTAAGTGAGGATCTTGAAGCCAGGGCACCACTTCTTAAATTCCACTTCCCAATTAAGTATGACAGATGTGGGCACCACAATGAGATGAGGCCCCCAGATGCCGAGTTCGCAGGCTAAGTGAGCAAGAAGCGCGATTGTCTGAATGGTCTTCCCGAGGCCCATCTCATCCGCCAGGATGCCGTTTAGTCGTTTCTCATAGATCGCCACAAGCCAGCTCAAGCCGACGATTTGGTACTCCCGAAGTGTGCCAGATAGCAGGAAGGGTGTCTTAACGGGCACTGCGACAGAGGCGAGGGTGTTGCCTTGGGGCTGGGCGCTCATCGCCTCATCGGTAATCGCCTTCAATTGCGGGTCCTAGCAAAACAAATATCGAAAACCAAATATTCTCTAAGACAGTCACTGTGAAACATCTGCCCCAAACATTATTTTGAGTGGTTGAAAGAGATGAAATGGAGACTAATGATTCATTGGCAAACAAAAAAATAGACGATGAGTCGAAAGAAACTAACATGGCGGATTATTGAGTGTTTTCCTGCCATATAAATCAAGGATAAGCTAGAAGTACGCAGATGAAACGAATTACGAACGATTGCACTGATCGAAATAAAGTGCACTTAGCAGAAAAGCACACTGAGCATTCGCTTTAGGATCTTAGAAAGGATCACAATGGCTCTAGGATGAAATTGCAGACTCAACCTGCACATGGCCGGAATAGTTGCATTAGGAGCAAACACAGTCAGGAAGTGGTAACATAGTCCACTAGAGGCCTCGTTAGTCAATGCAACCGAAATGCTACTATCTAGTTATTTGTGACAATTAACGGTGGCAGTTCTTGAGTCAAGTTCCACCAACCATGGATATGAGTTGTACACCTTTTCAATTCCACTAAGGGTAGATGACAAGCGCCAAAATGGAGAACTTGTAATCTCATTATCCAACTGAACAATAAGGAGTTCTACTTCAAAGAGCGCCATGAGGTTTGAGTACAAACACTTACAGGGGGCAGCGTGGACTGGCATTCTTCTTGATCCTCCGCCTCGTTTTCTGAAAGAAGCTCCTGTATTCCAAGTTCTTCCACCTCATCCTTATCGGTTTCAGCCGAAAGGGATCCTTTGGTTGAAGAAGTGTCGCTACCTTCAGTGTCCGATGCCGAATCGCTACCTGTGGAGGTTGCGCCTGCAGAAGACTCCGAGACATCCTGCTGCCCCTTCCAGTTCCCTAGCTGTTCTGGACCCAGTCCATAGCGAGCCAAGAGTTCGTTGATTGACATGTCAGCCTCGGCCTTCAGTTCGCTGACCTCCTTAGTTTTCATGGTTAAGGGCTTTTTGTCATAGTTTTCAGGAGCTTCAGATTCTGCGTTTAGAGCGGTCTTTTCGGTTGAGGTATTCAATGTACTATCGAGGCGTCGCTTTTTCCTTAGAGGCCTTCGATCAGCATGTTCCTAAAATGCCAAAATGTTCAATTGAATAAGTAAATGTAGTGAAAAAAGAAATAATATCCACCTTAAAAGTTAAAGTTGCACGTTAAAGAAAACTTGCACAAGCCTAACTAATCGACCACGTTGCAATTAGAACGGATGAGTGTACACAAAAAAATTGATGCGCACTAATTTAAATAAAAAACCATCAGCGCTAAAAAATGGCGGTTAGAATACCGAATGAAAAGTAGTGAAATGAAAGACTGAAATAGTCAATATTAATTCAGAATAAAAATTAAGAAACTATCAGTGTCAATAAACCGGCAACTTATAATGCGTATCAGAGTTAAAGGAATGCGAAACATACAGGGGACTCTTGTTTAAAACCATCTTCATTGGGCACCCTCATAGGGGACGGATCAGTACCGCGATCATTTTCTTCCTCCTTTACATGCGCTGCCAATCCCTGAAGGTGTTCGAGGTAGCCAGGCGGGAGGAGCTCATCGATAGAGGCCTCGGCTTCGGCGCAGAGAGCAGCAATCTCATCGGATTCGTTTTGCAAAGATCCCACCTCCTGACGAGCCATCTCCTCCTCCTTGGCTATGGTTTCTTCATCATCACTAGAGTTTTCGATTTCCGCCTGATGGATCAGATAAATGGCTGTTAGACACCTGATCAGGCTACAGGCTTTTAATGCTAAAGATGGGCATATTGGCACAGACCTATTTGTGGGAAGCGTTTGGACAACCGACATACAAAAACATTTACAAAGGAAAAAAAATTAATAATCATGTAATATTTTTAAATAGCTTATAATCAAAGCCGTTAACCTAGGTGGAAGAAATAGAATACACCTAGTCGCCCAATTAGATATCTCAGGAAAGCAAGCACAACTTGTTATAGCCAATGAAACGTATAATGTTCCGGCTGGCAAGAAAAAAAATCCCAAGAAATGAATGAGTGTACATGATGGCTCTTGTTCTCTTGAAAAAATTCCAAACACAGCACACCACAATTCTACATTTTTGATTAATGCTAAAGTGTTTGCAGTCCTGGAATAAATTGGTCTTTGATTTTGACGAATATTCGACCAGTTCATGGCCCGTGGTGGCATGTGACCTGAGAGCAAGTCCTGGGCATGCTTTGTGCATGACCCAACCATGATACAAACACCAGGCCAAGAATTAAGCAAAAGGTCACCAAAGATAAAGCCACCGATGCAGAAACTCCTATTATTTGTTACCTCAAACTCAACATCTGAATCTTCAACAGATGTGTTCTTTTTTGGAGTATCACCCTCCATCAATCCCTTATCAGGAAACTCCGATTCTGTATCGGAATTTGCTGTAGTAGGTTGTTGGGGCTTCTTGGCGCCCGTGATTCCCTCCGTAAGCCATAAGGTGTACCGCTCAGTGGTTTCGATCACGTGACCCAGGTGCGTCGACATGGCCTGTTGGTGTCGGGCCGTTAAACGGGCTTTCTGTTTCGTTTGGACGATCTAAGGTTGGTCAAGGAATATCAATAAATCACTATCCTATAGTTTATAAAAGCTGATAAACAGTACTCACTTTATCCATCTGTCGCCACCAATCACGCACCATACGAGCGATAAGACTACATTGTTTTCGAATCCGAGCTATTTCCTCTCGTTCTGCCTTTTGTGAACGCTCGGCCTTTTCCTTAAAGACTTTGAGGGCAGCATAAGCAAGCTAGACACACAAAGTAAGGCTTGTAACAGAATCGAGGAAATGCGGTGAGAGTCAGAATTAGATGCTTACTTTTTTGGCAGAAACCTTTTTCCAATGTCTCTCCTTTTTAAAATCCTCAGCAAGCCACCGTAACTCAGCAAACAAATAATCCAAATGATCTTTTGGACGTGTTAACTCGGGTGGCGCCGCCAATGATGAAAGCGATGGCTTATTATCGGATGACTTTTGTTTATCATCAGCAAATAACGAGGCTGCATCTCTGGACCACAAACCCAACCGTTTGAACTCGAGAACACGTTTGAGAGTTTCTACCTCCCTTCGAACTACTACAGGGATTAGTGTTTCGTCCAATATTCCCTAAGAAAATAAAAAAGAAAAGGATTACCAAACAATTCCGCTTAGGAATAAGAGCACATCAAAGCAGGTTAATGCATACACATGACATAAAAAAATAAGATGAGCATACGTCAATATCGTCGTCTGACTCTTCGTCAACATCATCGACTTGTGTTGTGCTAACTTCAACAGGAAACATTTCATGCATTTGCAAATTGCCCGACATAAAATCGCTGATTTTGTTGAGATCCTCAGAATCAAGGTGGCCAGAACAGAGGGCATGCATAAGTTCCTGTGGTCGCTTCCGCCGCCAGGAGTCGAAGTCAGTAAGCAACCCACCGCTTTGCAGGTAGGTGAGTTCCGCAAGAAACTCATGATAATGCAGCTGAATACTATTAAGTTTGTTTTTTAAAAGTGCAATAATTTTTGTTTTCGGATTTGATGAGGACTGGTCGGAAATAGGTAAAGAAACAACGGATAATTTTTCTCGGTCTTCATTTTCACACATTTCATCCAAGCGAATAGGTATCTATAAGAAATCGACAAATAATACAATAGAAGAGGTCAAAAAGCAATAAAAAATAAAATAAATGTTGCAAATAAGCCTTAATCATCGCCTGAATAGCGTGATTTAGGGTGGAAAGTACGGACTAGACGTCGGATGAAATAATAGGAAATAACAAAGCGGCTGTCAACAATGAATAAAAAAGATAAGATTCCATCGATTTTGTTACAAAAATCGAGATTACTATGCTAGATAACAAGTATGAGACGAGTAAAGTGACCTTTTAATCACTCACACGTATAAAGGGAAAAAACAAATGATTGTTTGCAAAAATTCTCTATACTGCTTCTTTTCATTTTATACTAAAAATTTGGTACCATATAGACAAGGCTTAAACCACTTTATCCCAAGATTTTCAATGCGACATACATGATGCAGAAATCGAGACTTTGTGAGGCTTAGGGCAAATGTGTTCAGTAAAACAAATCAACCTGTCTTAGTATTTTGGGCATTAATTCTGGTTGCAAAGATTTCTACTAATCCAAGCTAACACTTATATTATTGTATTACAATATTTTATTAACAAAATACATCATATATGCCTGCAAGTGCTGTTTTATACGAATTACATTAAAATGAATGAAAGTATTGTGATGCTAATCTAAACATACCATTTTATAGTTTTCCGCATTGACAAAAAGTTAGAAATTCTTAAATTTTTTTGGAAAATGAAATGATGGAATGCACTTTTTCCATTCATGGGTCATTGTTAGAAACGTTTTGGGGCTTTTCTATAGGCTTTTGACTGTATAATTGCTTAACTTTGCCCTAAAAAATTAAAAATTATCAAAAAGCCCTGCATATACTAGCCCTTATCTCTAAATTTTGATATTATGATATCTTGAGATCACACATTCCCTCAAGGTCATAGCCTTCAATTAAGGACGTATTTGGGTCTTTTAATCATCAGACATTTGAGGGAAATTAGTGACTGCTTTTAGTCTTTAGTAGAGTTTAGATAAAAAATACTGAAAGATGTATGCAGACTTTTAATTCAGTTATTGGTTGCTAAACTAAGTAGATAAATTTGCAGGATAAAATAATCATGCTTAGACTGTGGGGTAAGGCTTAGTTGTATTGATTCTCTCTCGGTTTTCGGAATTTCAGGAGAGGTTTTTGCTCATAAAGATACATTTTTCATTTATCAGTCAGCAATTTATTCAATGTAGGTAAGTTGAAATAGAGTCAATGTACATCTTCAACCTCCTCAATGTATTTGCATATAATATTAGTGCCTGAAAATGATCTGATTGTATTTACGTCAGCTACCTCTTCAAGTAATGATTTATGTCATTGACGTTAAAAATGGAGATAAAGGAGATAAATATATTCCTTAAAAGACCCTTTGTATTAACTAATTAATTAGTTGATAATGCAATAACTACATAAATTGACAAATGACAGAAATCAATGAACTTACGTTCGTAGAAACGTAGTTGCTTCCTAAATTATTATAAAGCCGCTTCTGGGTAAAACCTTTTAATTATGAATGGATGTCTGTAAATCGGTTAGGCATAATTGTTTTCAAAGCTTAAGTACTCTTTCAGTGAAAATGGTTGCAAACTTTAGCCTGGATTATAGTTATTTTACATCCCACTCTTATAAATGTGGCAAACGTTACGTCGACGTAGGTCCAAAAAATTAAAATTAAGTGCAATTTGTGCTAAGGGTGGAAACGGGTATTAAAAGTAGTGAGAGCCACCCATACATAATGTAAATTAAAAAGGGTCACTATTTTGAGTATTCAACTACTTTGCTATAAAAATTAAAAGTTATATTTCAGTAATTTTTATCCTCTTAACAATTTATTCCGTGGTGTGTTGCACTAAACTTTCGTGAAAAACCACCAGACTAAATACAAGATCAAGGAAGAACCACTGGTAGGCTACACATACAAGACCCAACATCACACATAGTAATCACACAGAACACAGTTTAAAAAAATTAAGCAAACGAAAGATTGGTCAGCGTTATTGCATGCCAAGTTGTAAAATCCAGCAATTTACGCAAGAATTCTAAAAGTCAAACCAAATAATAACAAGAGAATATGTCGTGACTCCAACGATTTTAAACTTAATTGACCTCAAAATTGAACAAAAATTAAGCATATCAGTTGGCAGAGTTCAATAAATCTTCCTCAATTTCAAACATGAAAGTGAATATTTTACCCAATCAGATTAATGATTATTAAGTTTGGTAGCCTTTGGTGCATCATCGACTTTTAAGCCATGAAACCTGATAGGGTGTACTCGAACGTCATGGTCCCTGCTAATTATATTTTGTATTTTAAACACCACTACTAAAAGCTTACTGGCGAAGGAATGTGCGACATTGCTTCTAGGCTCCTCAAATTGGGTTATTGAAACTTGGGTACTAAATAGTTTTAAATGGTGCATTGCATTCGGGTGCCTATTCTTTATACCGGGACGATCTATTCGCGTGTGTTGCCCATCCAAAGAGGCAGCAGAATTTCCGATTTCAGATGAGGTGGATTTCATCTGGGTGGCCAGAAACTTTTACCAAGATCTCATCAGTAGAAACAGCTGTCCACCACGGAAAGGGGTCATAAAATGCTGCGTTTAACTCGCTTTGCACATAGCATGGGCTTCAAAAATTCATAAAGCTAAACAACCACCTGCCGTCAATTTAAACAAAATTTGGCTTTCGGTCAACTTAATTTCAGATTCGCAAACTGTCTCAACTGTGATTTGTTTTTAATTCCTTATAAACATGCAGCAATACCGCTGCATCAATTTTTGCTAATTAGGTACCTAACCATTTATTGTATTGTCGTACACGGAACATTTCTGCAAATTATCCTAGACAAATTTGCCTTTACTGAGAATACAAGGACACTTTTCAAATAATCTTCACGGAAGTGTATCCCACTTCAAAAATCTTTTAAAACGTCCTATCTCTTTGTATTCACACTAGTCAAGTTGCAACATTTACGTTCTTTAAGGACATGTCTGTGTTTGGTAGATTGATTTCTTTTACAAAATCTGCGTAATTATGGAGAAAGGCAGCAAGCTGTGTCCGCACATTAAACAGGAGTAAGTCGATAGAAGGTAGCAATTATTCAAATCTTCCCATAATATCGACATGGTCTCAACAAGGGTAACGGCTACTTGTGATTCGGTGTTATGCTCTCCTCATCTACACACAATTGACCTTCAGTTGTATTTCAGTGTTCTGCATTATTCAATGCACGTTCACCTTGGTGAGAGGACTCTTGCCATAATAACAACAACAACATCAACAAAAGGAGCTGATCAGAAAATAGAAGCTGCTATAATTACGCTAATGAGTGTTTTTTGTTTCTTTTCCGTTACAATCTTTCCTTTGTCCTCAGTCTTAAAATAGCAAAGGCGCACGCCACATACTTCTTTAAAATAGCATAGAAAATATATACGGCTATAATGGTAAGAACGCCTTAGGTGCTGCATTTCAGAGTTATGCTAAAGATATTTGTTTGGGGTTGCAAATAAAAGCTTTTCAATTGATTTTTTTTTGTAAAAAACGCATCATTGGGCTGTTACATTCCAATTATCTCGTATAATCGGTAACAAAACGTGGATTCAAATTATGCAAAATAGTTAATTGGAGATGTTTTGTTATGGTATATTTTAACAGTTAAAAAAGTATGTATATCTACTAAGCATTTAAAGTATCACCTCATCCATGGGAGATCAGAACATACTAGGGATAAGACAGTTGACATCGACGTGTTATACTAACTACACAACTGAAAGCAATTTATTAGACTGGCATCAGTGACTGACTTCAGTGTCATTCTTGCCTCACTTATGCTATGTTAAGCCTGGAAATGAGATAATTAAGGACAATGTAAAATGCCGAAACCAATTAATTTGTGGGATCTAGTACCTTATTAACTTCCACTAATTTTTATATTAAAATCTCGAGTTTCAGGTAAGGCGTGGCAGAAAATTGCCACAATTAGGAGGCTTTCATTTAAAATAAAACTTGGAGTGGCGAAAATAACAACGAATGACCAGCATGGGACAAGCAGTAAGCCAGCTATTTGGTAACGGGTGAAATACTTATGGGGATTTGCAAATAGTGCCCTGGCAACGAGATATTATAAGCAGCAACACTGGAGATTAAGCTTGTAATCGATGCTATTGAGCAGTCGTTTTGTCTAACATTTTCTTCAGTAAACCATTAATTGGATTTAAACGATCCACTTGTTATGGTAGGCACAAACATCTTTACTCAATTTCCCCACAAATCCACTTACACCGAAATTATCAATCCAATTTTGCGACAGGATTCTATCTTGATGCAAGATTACACACAAGACCACGATGATAATGAGCTCACATCACCAAATGATGTGGGAAATGACCAACTTTGCTTTGCCGTTTTTAATGGCGCCACAATAGTTGGGTAAATAAACGAGCTACAAACATTATTTCAGACACACAGTGTACACTTTAGAGTCCTGCATGCTTTTGGAGTTATTTTTTAATTAATACGGCAAAATATTATCGTGGACAGTGACTGACATTGATAGGTATTAGCAGGGTTTATTTCTTGAAGGGATTACTTTACCTTATGCAATTCTGAAGTACGCCTGACGGTGGCGTTAATTTAAAACACCATCAGGTCACAGCCGAAAGCAAATAGGGACACGAAATAAACACTTTCTTAAATTATGCACAAATATGCTTCGAACTACTTGTTCAAATATAAAAGGGTTATTTGCTTTTTTGATAAAAGAAAATGCAGTATTGACCGCTGAAACCTAATTTAATTTGCTCCTAATCAAACTACTGAACAAACGGAAAAAATAAAATTTAAGACACCAGCTATGGGAAGTGAAATGAAGCGCGAAATTTATTTAAAACGACAATTTTATAATTGGCTAAAATAGTGGTTTTAATGATAAACATGACTGTTAAGTGGGCACTTATTCCGAAGAATTCAAATATCGCATGCTGAAGGGCATTGATAACAACGAACTTTTAAATTACTAGAGCCTGCCAGTGTTGGCTAAGAGAAGTTTGACAAAATTCAAGAAAATTCAGTTACAGGCGTCAGGTGTTTCTGCCGAATAGACGTATTTTACGAAAAAAATTCATTAGTATTATGGAATTAAATTCGAGATAAATCGTGGTGTAGTATTTGGCGTTGCTAATTTCCCTGTGAAGAAGACTAGGCCAAGAGCATAAACGAGATGCCTATTGGTGACCTACAGTGACTCCTGATTTTGGAGTGTGTTGAGATAACTGTAATAACCGATGTTTTATTCTGTTCATCAATGACAAAACCAGGCACGAGAACATTAACAATGCTCTACTTTTCTGACTCTAAATGGAATACGAAGCCAGGAACTACGTTCATGTTTCACACGTGGTCCCTCGGACATGGCATAAAAGTTTTTTTATACCGCTAGTACACTCGCAAACATAAACCCTGAGACCAAGTCTGCACAATTTTTGTTAATCAACATTTTCAGCTTTCCAAATACTAGACATTATTAAAATGTAGGAATGTGAAGTTTATTCTGGGAATAATGGCAGGAGGGTTTTGTGTGGAGACTTAGCGCCTCAAGTCAGTACGGTCGGAAATATCTACGGCTGAAAATATTGGCATTTGCGTCGATGAATTTGAAATTGCAAAAGATTGGTAAAAGTGTAGTTTGGTCAACGGTATACACAGACAAAGGAGAAAAAGTTAAGTATGATAGAAAAGATAATGCTAGTTTGATGATGCTCAGGAAGAGTTGAAAGCCAGGCGTTTAGTTGCTTCATGCGCTTTTAAACTCAGACTAGTCACATGGCCTGGTAAGAATCACCATGGCTCCTTACTCAACAAAGGCAGTGACTTAAGAAGACGGTGTTATGCGAAACGATTATTAGAAGAAGAAGAAGAAGAAGAAGAAGAAGAAGGATGGTACACAGCCAACAGCAACATGGTCGTCATAAGTACAAGATGACACCTAATGTGCTTGTAGAGGAAGAAGGCTCAGTTCCTCATCGGAAGTTAACCGATCTGTTGATAATGATTAGTATAGTGGAGAGCTTGGGAAGGTTCAGCAGGAAGTCTGGTGAAGACTTATTAGGAATAGTGAATACCCATATGCCTGGCTTTAGTGTAAACCAAGTCACGCTACAATCACTAAAGGGGTAAGCACGTGACGTAAGTAGGTTAATCTGTAGGTAACAGTACATTTTAAAAAATAATGAAAGTTGGTTCAAAAAGTTGCCAAGTTCTAAAAATATTTTTTGGTAATAACTGCACTCCCAGACCGATATAGGTAGTCTTGGAAGTCTGCTTAATTCGATGCATGTGTTTTTATTCTCACGGATGGTTCCTGGTTCAAGGCGCCATGAGGTGAACAAGGTGTTAAAACGAGAGCAAAGTGGCCTTGCACAAATGAATTAGGCTATCAGAAAACTTCAATTTAAGACACGTGTCTAATTCAACTCATGCAACCTCTGTTTTTATCAATGGAGGATCAGCTGTCTACATTTGCTACTACAGTGACTTTATATTTAGTTATATTTTGGTCGTTTCAATGAAATGGCACTGTTATAAACATCATGTGTACTACTTTTTCTATCTTTCATTCAGAGACTAATATATGATGAGTTTATACTACTCAGCGTAACAATGGCTTCGCAAAGGGTCTACATGGCTCATAAATTAGCATCATTAGCTTGCCGTTGATATCGAAAACTGACTTAGAAATTTCACTGAAAATATTCTGAGCTGGGCCAGTGTATCCCCATGGCCTGAAAGATCTGTCACCTGCGTTGTTTTAATCCCTTGTGCATACTTCAGTCTTAGCTTAAAATTTATTTTGGATTTCCGTCAAGCTCTCTATTTTTATTTATTTCATTCATTATAATTACACATTATTTCAAAGTTAAAACAGGGAATCTTGTATTCTGGTGCAGCTAACGCTCTTATGACGTGCAGGCAAATGCTACGATTTCTCATGTGTTTTGCGACTGTTGACAGTTATAAGCAGTCAGAGGTGGGAGTTAAACAGCTAGTTTATCGCATCTTATGAGCTATTTCAGCCCGAATTTTTTTGAACCTCAGTCCGACGTGATTTCAGGTAGACAACTGCTACCAGACATCATAGTTTTCTAAAACTCGAGTAAAGCCTGAAAAATTGTAAATAAAAAAGGTTATGTTTAGCCATTTATATGAACACACGCTACCCAAAAAACGAATTTTGCCACGAATGACAGTCCAAGACTTTTGCCGTAGCAAAGGCAAATCTATGCAGTTATCTCTTTAATATCATTGGTATATAAATGCGTGTTTTAATCAGAAAAGTATAGCTGACTTCATTTAAAAATTGTTTAAGCAATATTGATTGGATTTTCAGTTGATAAACCACTAGTGAAAGACTTTGAAAAAACCAAACTGCAATCTGATGAAATTGTGAAATATCTCACCTACACATCTTGGTTAACAAGAAAGAACAAAGTCCAGATTCGTCACGCTGATTTTTGGCCACGTTTCAACCTGTTCAAATCAGAACTTGAGGCCACGTGCATCTAGAGCAGAGTGTTACGGTACACTTGGGTTGTATGCAAATGGAGTTAAACTACTGAGGACTGAGTTTCTGTAAAGCAATTATTAATTAAATGCTTAATTTATTTAAATGCAAACAGGTAAGAAAAAACTATTTAGTGGCATTTAGGACTATTCTATGTAATTAAAGGGGTATTATCAAATGATCGACTGGAAATCCACCCAGTTCTAAAATTGTATTTGGTTCCATTGGTTATTGATAGTCACAACGTTTTGTGGGGAAATGAATCAAAGAAAGCAAATATGTAAGTGTTCTATATGCACCGGTTCTCAGTTTTACAAGAAACGAGTGTAACAGGAACCAAATACAAAAAATACAATACCTATCATCTGAAATTCCAGTCGCCTTTTGAGATATGGATTTGTAGACAACAGCGGCAAATAACGATTAGTATTTTCGAAAAATGACGAAAAGTTTTTGAGTATTGTAGAATGATCTGCAGATTGTACTGGAGATCTGCGCTGAAGAATTTCCTATTTTAAGAGTAATCAACGTAGTATTGCAGCTAAATGTTTGTTCGATAGCTTTAATGTCATTCAAAGCATGGCACGAATAAGGTCAATTTAGGGAACTAGTAATTATTCCACGAAATTTCCTTGCCTCACTTTGCTCAGAAGCCGAATACTGTTGCGGAAAGTGGGATCGCAGTAAGTTAATATACTCCAAAACATAAAAACTGTATATTGTTTGGTTTAATGTACCACTTGAACATCACTTTTAAATTAAGGGATAATATTAACGTTTAAAAAATTTGGAATGTCAAATCTTAAACTGCATCTGTGCAAGGATAAGAACTATCGAGTTCTATCAGGGGGTTGAACGATTTATTCTAACAGAAAGTAGCTAAAAGTAGATCCGTGGGCTCGATTGTTTTATTCTCCAGAAACCTCACTACAGTTCCCTTCATTATACTTAGATTTGCTTTGCAAAATATGCTTCTAAACAATCAATTTGAGGAAACTAAAGCTTTTGATTAGAATAATGAAATCTTTACAACTTCAGTTAAGTTTTTCGTAAGCTTCTTATAGAATGATGGTTGAAGTTTTAATTCTTTTAGTCAAAATGACGGAAATCACTTCTGAATAAGAAAATAACCCATTCTTATTCTGATCATAATCAGCATATTTTTATAGGTACTCCATTCAAACCTAACTGTGTGGACAGCAACACACCATAAATTAGTTTTTTCTTAGTTCCCCTTTGGCTGCCTTTGTCAATCCTACAAAGAGATTACAAAGACAAATCTCGTTGCGGTGTTGTTTAAAAAAGGCCATTGGTGTTAGGCAGCGCTGTCAATTTTTAAAACAATTCCTGCACTCCAGCGCTTTTTTATCGCACTTTCAGCCTTCTACTATAAGGAATAAACAATTTTTTGTAAGCTACCGTTAGCTAGGAGTTCTAGATAATTGACGAATAGCAGTTTAAAATATGCATGTCTTTCACCACGTGTTAGATTGTACCAGCGTTTGAAGTTGGGCCGGCTAGTTATAAACACTTTGGATACAATCGAAAGGCGGGTATTAAAAAACATCAGTTTTGGATGTTTTAGTGATGAAGCTTGATTTAACTCGCTTTAAAGCTCCAAAGGCCCTCGGAATATATTCGAAAATAGCCGAAGATCATAAATTTTAGACTGCTCTGACCCAATTCCTGGGTCGGAAATTTTTTCAGTGACCACGTAAGTTCCTTTAGGAAATCTTTTGTAGGCACGCGGCCACTCAATTCGGATTTTTAAATATTTGTTAAAATCCGAAATTCTTTTTTCAATATTGATTCACAGTTATTAATATGTATAATTATTGAAAAGATTTTGAAGCTATTTAACTAAAGTTATGCTGCTACAGTGAATAAGGCAGCAATGCCAAATGAGGGTTTTTACAGAAGATATCACAGGTTTTCTGACATGACCTTAATGATAGAAATTAGGGTTCAGCAAATCTGTCGTTTATTGTGTTTAGAATGGTTGGAACGTGTGTAGCGAATCGAGGACACACCTCTGAAACAATAACCATGTCTGATTACTTAATGCAATGCATCTTTCAGGACCGAAGAGAAGAATTAATGCTTCCATTATCATTCAAATAGCATTTACTGTACACAAAAATCTCAGCTATTTCAAAAATATGTTGTGGTCCCCAGCCTGTGGTCTTGAATCACGCCGGGGCCACGGAATTAACCCTGGCCCAATTACGCTTGCCTGATGCCCGCGATGAAGGAAAAGACTGGAGAGGACGGGACACAACCGTTTACTTCAGAGCTCAACCGAAACTGGTGTCGTGTCCGGGTTTGCGCGTGTGTATTTATACCTCGGATGCGTGAGTCACACATGCGCTAACATCGATACCTAGGCGTAAGGATCATCCAAATATTCGCGGGAATGAAGGGGGGAGTTGAGGATTTTGCGCGGCCGTCGACATGCTGCGAGAAGGGGAGCCTTGTATCGGAGGCGAATCGATCGAATTAAGGAGTTGAATAAACACTTTTCACAACAGATAGTCAGCTAACTGTTTGTTGGCGCCTACACTACAAAAACCTTTTATCGGAGCACTTTAAGCCGCTGATTTGAGGTCCTACTTACGATCAGCTTCGGGCGGTCCATCTGTTTCATTCTTTAAAGAAGAGGAAACATTCATCTGCTAATTTATTGACTTTTAGGGCAGACTATTTTTCGTACATCTAGGTCAAAAGGTATGGTTGGTGTCCGTAAAGTGTCCCTGTTTTCTTCATTCGGTTTCCAGCAAATATAAAGACTAATGGGCTTACAAAAGTAAACTCTTTTGAAGTGTGGATCAAAACTGTAAGCCTTGGAATACTAAATTAGCATGCGTTACAAAACTTTTCACCTCAGAAACATTTAGACCAATAGCTTTGAAAGGTTGTTTGAAGTCAAAAATTAACCTCAAGGTAATACACTTGCATGAAAGCCCAATAATTTCATCATAATGCAACGGAGGGACAAAACAGCAGAACTAGTGCAATTTACAGATTGCTGAGATTGTCTTTAAAATGTGTAGGTTGATTCAAATTTAGTTATTTCCAGTGAGGAATACTAAGAGGTCTGCATTTATTAGAACATTGCCAATAACCTTTTAAATTTACAAAATGATCTTGCGAACACCACAGGAATCCAGGTTAACACTACGATGAAGTTGTTTTTGTTTGTTTTTTTCATTTCCATGGGAGGCAACGGAGGCAAGGTAGTTCAACCTCTGCTAATAGTAAACAAAGTGTTTGCCATAGACTTGCTGATGAAAAACCATTCTGTGCAAAGCAACATCACAATTTCACCTTTATTCACCTTAAAATTGATCCCAAACACTCCGTATGTTTACCCAGAAGTTACAGTTAAAGCTGATACTGGTAGTCAGAATTAATCGTTAGCCGTTAACAGACATAATAAGGTCATCGAAACCACCAATCCTATTAAACTTGTTAACCACATTATTGATAATTAAGGACTTAAAATACAGAGTTCGCTAATTTGCTTGGCTTCAACCTCCCATTCCAGCATACTTCGGTGCGAAGTCGCTAGTATGACTTTGTAAGTGTAAGCTTGTGATGCCGAACGCCGCTGTCGATGTTGCACTCATAACGTTTGCAGTCTTAGTGATTCTACGATCAATGGTGTCCAGATCAGATCTCTTTCTGCATCCCACGTCCGAGTTTATTGCAAAGTTCAATGCTAGTTAGTGGGAAAAAGACACTCGGTATGCAACAAATGTTTTTCTCGTAACATAGACATTGTTAAAAGACTTTAAACAATTTCAAAAACCTTTTCTATTAACCAGAAGAAAATAGGACTTCGTAAAACAAAAATAATACCCGAATGCTACAAAAGTGGGTGCACACGTCTACTGTGAGGCTAAAGATTGCGTTAAAGGGTTTAAAATAGAAAAAATAGACCTGTGATTGTGTCCTGATTTGGTTTGAAATCACGGGCTTAGGAAAAGTCACCTGACTTGTGCTGACAAAGCAACTCACCTTAAGGTCACTCGACAAAACACAAAGCCCCCCAAAACTGAATTCGTCAGTGCATAAACTATAAGGCGCAGTTTAGCATTATAAAATGGTTGTACATATTATGTGACAGTCACTAAAATGGTGTGCTTTCATTTTAAGGGATTAAAACAACAAAGGGTAAACCGTGACTCTCTTAAGAAAAAAGTGGAGTTAGCTAAAAGTGAAAAAAATGTAGAGAGCTGAGAATAATGCTCCTCAGCCGATGACACATCCACTGGCTCAAAGCAGTTCAATGAATGCGCTGAATAAGTCGCGACGTGGGGCAGCCGGTCACGGGTACTATTCAACACTTTCTTTCCCACCACTAAAACTTTAGCCTTCTGGCAGAGTTACCTACCAAAAGTATTTAAAAGACATCAAAATTTCAGGATCTCTTATGGGCAGGCAAAAGTTAAAGCTACAAAGCAGCTCTTTTCACAACTTGATGGAAACAATGCCATTGCAGGGCTTGAAAGGCGAGCCGCGGAATGCTGTTAACGATGAGGCTCGTTTAAGTCCCATTAAACACTGATGAGTGTTCTATTTCAACTGTGATTCGTGGCAAATTACAAAAAAGTGATTCCTTTTCAGATATATGGACTGGTATTTTAGCCTCACGCATAACCCATGACTTGATTTATCAAATCGAATTTAACCGTCACATGAAGTCGGTTTTAAAAGATAACGAAGTCCCTATTTAGCTGCCCAAGTGTAGACAGTAAAGAGTGAAATGAGTCAGGTAAACGAAACCGAAGTAAATGAGTGTAACACTTTTTTGTATTAGAAAAGATGGAGAAGTTGAAGCGAAAAAAATCCAAATTGACATCCGTCACTTTTTGCCTTTTTTTTCATTTAATGGCACTATTGACACTGATTGGTCATAGGTGGAGTATGTTAGCCGAAAAATGCAAAATGTTTTTGAAGCGGCCAGTTTACTGCAGATGGTTTTAACCCAAATAATAGTAGGTTGACACACAGTATATTATTCCTGCGGGAAATCGACAAGTGACTCAGTAAATAACATTCACACTGAAATGATCATGGTGGATGTAGGGTTAAGTAAATTAAAATTGCTGAATTTATTAAATCAAAGTTCCAACTGATCAAGTAAACAGCATCGCAAGAGGCCACTGCTTACTTTATGCAAGCATAACTTGGACCTTGTGTGCTAAAATTAGCAAGTTTTGATCATGGTTGATTAGCATTTAGTTCCGAACCAAACGTTGTCAGGATGGTTAAATCAACTTTCATTAGATCAAGAACCTTCCACATTTTTCTCTGTGACCAGCGATGACATATTTACAATATATAAATGTCTGTCGACGTTTCCTACGCCTTCTTACTGACCAATGTATCAGCAGTTTGACTTAAAAATTAACTTTTCATCGCTCTACCAAAAGTAAAATCTATCTAGGCCGACTTGTCGTTTCGTTCAATTGACTATCACTGTCATTATTACTTTATTTGGGTAGTTCTGCTAACACCTCCAGCTAAGGCGGCCTTAAGCATTTGCCACCAGTGGGCCGCAGGTTTTGTATCGCACAAATTTAATCGACTTTGTGGAAATTATTTATTAGTTTTGTGGGCTGTGGTGAGGCACGTCCAAAACACCAATTTGTGATACTCCCCCTCGGAATCTTTAAGTTGTGATGATCATAAGATTTATAGTGTATTTTCGTGAGCGATGAGATTTAGGGGGTATTTGTGTGCGTGTGTGAGATAATGGAGTTCGTGAAGGGAGGCTGCATTAACGCTAATTATGTTCAAACATCTACTGGCAAGCCTTCACCGACATGCAATTTAAGCCAATGTAAGTGATTCACCTCTTCGAAATCGTGCTGAATTTACACTAACTGGTGGTATTAACACTATTTGTGTAATTGGAAATTACATAAACCTGATTTACACCGAGGTCGGTCGTTTAACAACGCTTCCATGTGAGAGTGGTGGATCCACAATGCAAGTTGAAGGAATCAAATGAGCAAACGTATTCTCACATCAGAAAACTCTTTTCACACTCGTGGCAGTTGTGTAGTTTTGAATATTCAACTTGATTATAAAAACCCTGAATCAGTATGTTGCGAGCAGCAAGCGAACACAGAAACGTGAGCGAACGCAATTACCAAGCGTGTGCGAGCATGATTCAATTGATTTACGTGACAGCGCCTCGCGTAACTGTGTTCGTTCAGGGATCAGTGTTTAGCCGATCCTATACAAACTGACCCGTTATCTTGTACACACACCACTGCTACCACAATAAATTAGTTGAGCTACGCACCACCTGTATTCCTTCTATTTCTTCGGACTGACCGTGTCGACGCAGATCGTCGGCCCTGGTGCGGTTCCCTAAACCACACCGGGGACCTCAACAAGTTGCTGGATATTTAGTAATTTATATTTAGGCATGGTCAAGATTCATGAGGTCTAAGCATCGACTGTTGGTTTTAATCAAACCACCTTGCTTTCAGTTAGATGAAACCTACTTACTTTCACAGTAACTAGCATTTAATTTAAAAGCGCCTGTCGATGACCCCATTAAGTCAATTGACAATAATTCGGCTTCATCATTGGCCACTTCGGAAGGTTGTTACCGAACTAGACACAACTACATGGCACATAAATGTCTTTGAGATCTAAGAATGTTTAGCTCTCAACTTCTACTACGTTAAACTCGGCTCACAAGGCGTCAGGACAGAGCATGAGAAAATAATGCCTATGTTTAGCTTATGGTAAGCAGAAGGACTAATTTCGGATCGATTTATTAACGTCCAAAGTCCCAGAACTTACGGTGATGACAACTTCATTACCTCAAACTGGGACCATTACGGACATGATCTATCGGGAACTATCGAGATTGCAATAAAGGGAATTCAAAGCTAACTTAATCAAAATTAACTTTGCAGAGTTCACTTCGGCGTAATCCTGTGACGTTTGAAACATAAACCTAGGATAAAAATTATTATTGGAAAACGAATCTCAGGCACAATAAAGTGTGCGGATACTTCAGCTAACTAATAAATACAACCATTGTGTTTATGGAATGACTCGTAGTCGACCGCCCAAAAGGTTAAATTTTTGATTGTATGATTGTACTTTTCAAGTTCTTTCAACGATTCTCTCAGTCCAGTTATTTATAGGGCACCAGAGCATTTAGTGTAAGTAGGGTAAATAAGTACGCGTTCTCCACTTGGTTCTGTGGCAAACATTTTCACCTGACATGAAAGAACGTGAATTTAATTAATCATTTATCTTTTGTGCATAGGTAACGTGGCGACGTTTGTTCAAAAGTTTTAGAATCATGCGTGCCTATGAAAATTGCCGTCGTAGCGCTTAAAACTCACCCACTTTCTGACAAAATACTTGGTATCGTCCTTATTGAATCGACATTTTTTCTTCCATTGGTACTTCGCGTCCACCAACGCCACAGCAATAATACCCGTCACTAGTTTTGTCAGCCGCATCAAGTCAATTTCGCAACGAACTGATATACTGTCTAGTGTCTTAATTTCTGTGAGCTTTATTAAACACGTATAGCCAGCCATAAAGTTAGATACTTAATAGAGTAGCCAACCTTGGACCAACCTGCCACACGAATGTTTTTTCCCGTCTTTGTTTGTTAGAAAACAACATCAGTTAGTAAGGTTACGTTTTCTAACGAGTTACACCTCCAGTGTAGCAATTACACCAGTAACTTGGCGGACATGATAATTTTCTTTGACTTGTGGGTTGTTTCAGTTAGGGATTTCAGTTTTTGCCACCACCGACAGTAATGTTCAATTTCCATCGCATTTGTTTCGTAGTTACCACCCATTTACTGCCAATTATTCGGAATGACATGTTGGTGATTTTCCTGTTCACTTAACTTTCCAATTAAAGAGAAATCAATGTCAACAAACTGAGTTAATGTGCAGCATGTTTACGCCAAACCCTCAACACAGTGAAAAAGTCGTTTATGACATGAGAACGAGCTTCAAGGAACTAGTTTTTGTCCATTGGCCAGTAAACTTATGTCAGCTAGAGACCTTGATGAATGATCCAATGCAACCTCGACAAGTCCCAAGTAAAACTTAACTCCCTCTCGATCGATTTATAAACGTTATGTGTCATTTGCCTTGGCTAGTTAAATTCATGTAAACCCACCTTAAAAGAGGACAGTACAATGTCCTCCACTACACAATCAAGTTCTTCGACTTCGGTAAAAAAAATCAAAATACTGAAAACCAAAGGTTCGAAAGTTACCTTCCTTAATAGAAACAGCAGCGAATTGACCATCCTGCATCTTTATAGCCCTGTCTCTTTGTTGGTGTGAAATGATCCGATGGACTTGTAAGAAACTTAGCTTCTTTTTTACTTCGTACATTTAAACAGAATGGCATTTAGCGACTCTTTAACACTAAGCACCACAAATGAGGCTAATTTAGTTAGTATTGAGCATTCCAGGCAGAGGTTCGTTGAGATTTCTGCCTATTTCTTTCCGAACATTTTGGTATCCTACATCAAACGGTCATAAATTTGTTGCTCTGTAGGATCTACTAAACAAATAAAACAGGTCATAAAGACTTCAGCTTGCTGTGTACCGATTCAAGTTTTCTTGCATTTATAGATGCTCTTTGATCCATCTTTAGGACTTTCGCCCAGGCCATGCCAAGAAATCAAATGCAGTGGCAGTTTTCCTCGTGAGCTACCTTTTTTTTAAAAAGCCGGAAGCAATCTCGGTTTGGTGAGAAGCAGGCATCAGTCAATAGCATTTCCTTATAGACGGATTATGGCCGAGATGGTCAAGGCTGCTATTCACGACACTTGGATTTAGCCACACACTTTTTAACTTAAATGAAATCTTTTTGCATGAAACCATCTTGATTGACGTTGAGCAGTTTCATTTATTTCAAAAGAGGCAAAGCTATTCGCAGGAAAACAAGGCAAAGACATTGGTGGCCCTGTAAAATATATGTTGAGCAAAATAAAGTGCTTCTTCCGAGAACTTCTGGGCGCGGCTCCACGGCACAAATGGCCGCCACACTAATTACAATAGGCGCCTTGTGTCCATTTAAAAGGTGAGCTCTATTGGAGACGCGGACGGTTAATTAAACTCGTTAACCACAGGCCACTTATAATGCAGTTTTCAAATGGCATTTCGGTTTTGGTAGGACTGTTCATGAATATTCAATCAAGCTATTTAACAGCTAATTTGTCAGATATTTTATAAATAATGATGATTAGCTAAGTTACCTACAAGTACATATATCAAGTGGAACACAAATTTGTTGATAGTTAAGTGAGCATTTTAATATTATGGACTCGCACTCTCAAAGAAATTTTAAGAAGTGGAAGAAAACTTTTTTACCATGGTTAACAAACTGCAAAATGCGTGGAGTGGGGGCCATTTGGCTAGATTTAATCGTCCAGATTGTGAGGAATGCAATCTTTGGCATGTCACTGCTACTTAATGCAGTTATCAGCTATTTGGCAGGCGCACTTATAAACTAAATCGTTACAGTTAAGGCAATTGGTGTTTCGTGCAACCATTAGAGTGTCGCGATCGAGTTGTTTCAACTTTGATTTGAATGAATTTTAGTTAATCATACCACTAAACTATTTGCAAATAAGACTGGTCAAATTTGATTACCGTCTCTGATTTCGATCAAACACCTTATGAAATCATGTGTGTGAAGCAGAGGCAGTACCATACCACAAGGGGGAGAACATCTAAGTGCCTCATGAGAATTATTTACCATGAAGCAAATTTGTCACAAAAATACCCGGTGCTATTAGGTGAAGTTATATTGTTTCAAGGATATTTCGCATTTGCTCATAATGTTATCACATTTAAATGCGGGTCAAGATGACAGCCCCACGGTCATGGTAATGGTTTTGCTGAGTTTCAGAATGTACGATGCATTTGTACTTTTCTAACTTATAAAAGTGCTTTCAGTTATCAAGCGCCAGTGACGGCTTAGATTTTTTCCCGTGAATTTTGTTATCTTTAAACCCAATTACTTGATTTTGTTAATGGTTTAAATCCAGGCGACAAATGCACAATGAACAAGTAGCTCATTTCAAGCAAGCTTAAAAGCTTTCCTGATACACGCGAATATAAAGAGAAGCTCGATTTTAGTGTTGTATGGTGTCTTATCAACAAACAAGAAAAAACAATTTGTAAGATGCTGATGATTAAAAATGTGTTGAAAACAAGCCATTTTTTCTGTAGAAAGCAACTGCTTTAATACCATGTGCTCCTATTTGTACACAGACAAGCAAGAAGTGAGGTATATTTACTGCTGCAATGAGTCGTGAAGACTCACATCCACCAATCCTATCGCCACTCACTCAGACACTCCGACTGCTTTTTCTCAGCGTCGCTACACTCATGCGGACACGTCAAATCTTACACGTTTTTAAAACCACCACCTTGCCAATCAAACAGTATACGTTGCCTTTGAGGTATTAGTATATTTATTAGGTCACCCGCCATAACGTGATCAACAATACTCATTTGCTAAGTCACTCCTGTAGACGTTTGGGCACATGAATACACGACCCTGAATGCAAACAAGACAAACAGAGGGGTTGAGTCATCTCATAGACGGTTATCTCCATCTTTTCAATTTTTCAGAGTATTTGCATAGTGTACCAAGGGCAGTACAACGAGGGGACCTAGGTGGGGATGGATGTCCTCTCCGATTACGATGCCCACAAACATTCAGCATTTCAAAGATCCCCTTCGTCATGTGTGGTATTGCCAAAGGTGAACTTTATAAGGTTTTAATACCTTACTAAGAATGCTCACTCACTACCACAGAAGTTTGGATCCAAGGTCTTGAGGCGTAAACTAATGCACGTTCATGAGGAGTTCATATTATGTTTATTAACAGTCGGTGGTTAAATCAGGAAATATAAAAAAACGAATTTATTAATGAGCACCATTACCATAAGATTCTGGCAGCTTTAATAAGAGAAGGTCTTTAAAAAGTCAACCTCACGACTTGACACGAGGTAAAGCTTATGAAGTGTTTCACCAACGAATGGGTGTTCTTTAACTGAGGCTTTATGCTGGCATAGAGCGCACAGAAAATAGCTGAAAAGAATTGTCAAGTTAAAAAAACATGGTGCTTTTTACTCAAACAGAATATGCTGATTTAAGCTACCAACACTTGAAAGTGCATGACATAGTTTATGAATGAAACGGAAGGGCGTGGATTTGTTAAAGTCGTTTTTAAAACCACTAGAATGAAACCCAGCTATCGCTTAGTAAACGTACGTCAGTTAAAATAGGTTAAAGCGATTTATAAAAAACACCAAAATCAAAGTACACTTTAGGCATCAGAATAAAATTAACATGGTCAGTTCAAAAATCAACCCTAGCTAAGTGAGGAAGCCAGCACTTCTGTAAAATAATGCTTCTTTCTAGCATTAAAAAATTATGCTAAAACAAAGTTGAAATCCTCTATTATTATTATTATTAGTAGTAGTAGTATTCTGTGGATAGCCATGAGAATGAGCAGTAAAGGATCTGACTAAGCCTGATAAAGGCCTCTGCCTGACATCGAAAACTCGACAAGTCAACTTGATGCTAGATGATTCATCGTACATCAGAAATCTTTGTATCTACTGAGTCAGCAGATATTAACAACCACAAATGTAAGTGGTGACTGAACGGAGGACACTGTCTGCTGACATCGAAAAGTGAGGGAAATCACAGACAAAAGATCAATTTACGCAGTCTTTCAGACACAACTCAGACAACTGGAAAGGCGACCTACACATCGGAGTTTGTTCATAAGATCATGGTTCCCTGGTGTTAGCATTCAGGCGTAAGGAACCCACGCGGGGGCTACTATTTGTTAGGAGCTGATCCACTGTCTCAAGAAACAACAGCTGTGACGCCGGAGGCAAATCACGGCTGATAGACAAGTGTCGGTAAAAAAAGTACATAAACCATATCAGAGACCAAACGAGCTGTAGTAAATGTGCGAATGAGCGGTAACATTTGAATGCATCATTCCGGAGTGGATCCGAAACGAAAGGACGAGATCTACCAGTTGACCTAAAACAGGTAAAGATCGTCGAACAATATAACAACAGCAGTTTGCTTCGGTTAGTAAAATAAAGTTATCAAAGTAGTTGCAACTCTATTTTAGTCACTTTTGCAGCAACTAGTTTATAAAATTTATTACGCGATTTAAAATACCCTGAAATTCAGTTAAATTGGAATATATCAAGGAAGTGCAACCTGCGCTGCAAGCAAGCGAATAAAGTAGATTCGTTGAATTTGTAACGTTTTTTGAGGATTTACTCACATTATTAAAATGATTCCTACAAATTTTCACCGAAATTTTTCGTGAAAAGAATATTATGAAAGAAAAACGAATTTCATTAGATGTGGGACTGCCATATCAACAAACCGACTGTTACGGTTTTCCCGGTATATTGAAGCAAATATCTGAACCCTTTGTTTGGCATGTCGAAGGCTCCTTAGAGTACGAAAAGGACATAGCTTGTGCGGAACAGAGAATCCGAGTACAAGATGCTCAGAAGCGCCGACTTATATGTCTATGAATGAGCTGAGATCGATGAGTCGAGTAAATAACACCAATTTATGATTTGTTGGTGTGATCAACGATGTGGCGTGACGGCAGGGTTGTAATCAGGTGAACAGGGCTGAATGAACCGGCGTCAAAAATCACTGTGTCAATTTACTTGTCTTGGGGAATGCTGATATACCCAACGAATCGTCTGTTCACAAGATGAACGTTGATACCTGATTAATGCAGCCGTTCATCTGTTAAACACCAAACGTGATTTACTCCTCTTAATTATATGCACAGTGTAAATATCTCAGTACTAGGTAACATAAGGTACTCATTATAACTAACCTAATCAAGAAAGCAACGTAAACTATTGAGGGACTCTAGATTTGATGTCGTCGGTTCTCTGTAGTCTTGTTACCAGATAGTTTGATTGCTCAGTGTTTGGTAAATACCATTTGATATTTTCACAAGAAGTTCACATAACCAAGCACATTTATTTTGGTGACGACGATCAGGTTATCTTTAGTAAGACTTTTTCTGCCTACTTTAGGAAATTTTAATCACCTGCATTTTGGTGCAAAATCGGTCGCCATCTTGTAGCAGATTCATCAGTACCACTTTACAACCCTACCAGTAACCTGATCTCAACAGCCCGAGAACAGAGAAAAGAAGCGACAATCGACACGACCGTCTAGTAGTCACGTCAGCCAAGTGTTATTGTGTGCTTGCTGAGTGAATGACAGACGAGTGACAACAACAACCAATGCAATTGCAATGACGCACTGACATCACTATGTCGGTAAACAGGCGTCACTCAGGCGAGAAAGCTGACTGTCCACCACAACCTTTTAATGCTTCGTAGGATCTGTACAGAAATTTGCATCAATAATAAGTCTGTGTTAGGATGTCTACTTAATTTAATGTGGGCTCCGAATTTCTTCCTGTAACTATCACTTATTTCAATTTTAAATTTTGGAATGAACCTAAAGTGGAAGTGAACAGATTCCAATTTGTTTTTATTTATTAGCCTTTGTGTACCTCTGGTTCCCATGCGACATTCAACTGACGTGGAGAATAGGTCTCCAAATCAGTCATTTATGAGATAAATTCATTCTGTGCTAGAGGCACTGCCACAAATTGCTTCAAATTTGAGTATCAACCATCATGGTCGTTGCCTTATTATGGGAATGGTCTTAAAATACGATTTTGGGAATGTGTGCGTCCTTAACAATAGTTTAATACATGGTGGATGTGAAACACTGCATTCCCGTTTTCGCAAATTAATCCTATTAGGGGAGTAAGTAAAAGCAATTGCTGGAGCTGAAAAATTGATCTTAGATCTCTATTAAAATTCACTTAGAAAGGCTTGATTTTAAGCTATTTTAAAGCATTAAAGTGCCAGTAGGAGTTTTTTAATTCTTCAGCATATGTGCCTTGAATTTTCTTGTTTCTTATTTTAACGGACGGTAAAAACTGTTATGTAAAAGCATGCATTACATTCGTGGCAAAAAGAGTTCACGCCTGGTAAACAGCACACATGGGAATCCCATTAGTCATTAAAAGACAGAAATGTACTTTTCACCCTGCATTTAACTTTTTTGAACTAGTGGAAAATGAGCTGGTTAAAATTGAGTTAGACAGGGATAGTGCTAGGTGCTCCGCTTATGTTAAAAATTAAGGTAGATTTAAATAAACTTAAATGGTTAGAAACGGCGTGTCAATAAGCATGTCATGATCTCCATTAGTATCCACATCCGAAAAACAAGTGACTTTTTTGAATTTAAATTTATCTGCACAGACAAAGGCACATTCAACTGTTTCTCGTCCCATAAACCCAGAAATCGAAAAAAAACTTCATTTAATTATACTACGGTCCGCTTGGAAAAAAGTATTTGAACAGATATTTGAAGCATTAAATTAACGAAAGAGCAAAAATCTTATGCCCAACGATGCAGCAGTATGTTCTGTTACAAATTAAGCATCAGGCATCACCAGAGCAGTGGTTTTATGAAATCACAAAACATAAGGATTCACAGAAGCTCCCTGAAAAGCTAGTCTGGTTTGCCTACAGAAGACATTAGAAGCTTTGCAAATTATATCAGAATAATCTTATGTTTCAACTTCCTAAACAGGGATTTTGTCACTTTTCCTTGCTATAATGCCTTTGCTACTATATTTACCACACACTGAAGGACTCCGTCAAGAAAACATCGCCAATTTGCAGTGCTGTGCACATTCTCGAGTAAAGTTTTTCAAGAGCCTAGTATGTCCTTCCCAAATCTTGACCAATTCCAAGAATTTAAAGCAAACAATGAGGCCATTACGAAAATATACATGCTGAAAATGTTCCGTCCGAAAGTGCAGAGTTAACTAAAGGTATACATGATAAAAATAATAAAAATAAGTCATTGTTTCATTTGATGTGACGATTGAGGCATTTTACAACCGGTAGCTCTAAAATATCGCCACTTGGTTAATTAGTAGTAACATTCATAACGGATCGGTAACCGATTTCTTTTTTGCAAGGTTTGCCAGAAAAAAATTAAGAACAAGGGTTCCTGGCTTCTGAAAGTCGGTTAACCACGTACACGCTCCTTGAGGTTAAGAAATTCTTTTCGATGTCAGCAATGCCCTATAGGGCCGTTTGTGGTGTGAAAGAATGAAAATGCGATGTAGGAAGTCAGATTAAGGTGCGAATTGGTGATAGCGCAGGTCAACAAAGAAGATCGGCAAATCCAATAAAACCAGGTAAGGGAAACGTACCCCTCATTGTTTGATTGAGTTATGCATACCTCTATCGGTAAGCTAGTTCAAGTGCAACTATTAAGCAGCATTGAGAATAATTCAGGGCATGATAAAGGGCTGCAGGGAGATGCATGCTTAATATCCACCTTCAGTTCATGACACCAAAGTGAATCTGCATTGTTGGCTTCAGTTAATTGCAGGTTTCACAAAGCGTGTCGTCTGGGATTATTTACACTTTACCACAAGACACAAAGTGGAGTTGTTAAATAATGATTTTGTACCAATTTATTTCACAGCGATGCTTTCAACTTGTCGTCAAAGCTCTCCCTTAACCAACACATCACTGGATATTTGTAAGTCATCTCAACGGATTCGTTAGGATTTTCGCATCTTCATTTTTCATGCCATACACACATTTACACAAATTACAAACACACACATACATTTATGTGTTCAAGTGTGTTTACTAGTTGTTTGTGGTATCGGATCTACCTGTACACACAGAAAGCAAATACGGCTTCACAATATCGGATCCTTGGACACAGGAAGAAAGACAAACTAATAGTAGTAAAGTACATTATCCAAACGAGACGTCTAAATACATATGGGTTAGGTAAAACAAACATCGTTTCTGTCCTTAAAGTGTTTTTTTTATTCATGGGGTCTAGAATGCATTCGGTATTTGCGTGAAAGTCGTCGAATTGGAGGCCTTTCTTTCAAACCTTTCATCTCGACGAAAAACGCAAAACACTCTTCTACTATTTCATGTCCACAACTTCAACACTCCTCAATTTCCTTCACTACGTGTTGACTAAATCACTGCAGATTTGACCATCATTGAAGTACGCAGTGGGATAGTTAAGTCTCAGTTAGTTGGCTAAGGCTGCAGCTCCAGGCTAGTTGCATGTCTCTCTCCATGCTTAATTCATCAGTCCAATTAAGAGGGACATTTAGCTGTCGAACGCAAAAGCTACACGGTTGGAGAGACGGAACTCACCACGACAAGACACATCTCACCTGCATGACTGTCAAATTGAAACCCCACTTTCAAGTTGGTTGCCTGCGAACATGACATTGTGTGGCCTGCTTTATTCGTTTCGTGTCTGACATCGTTGAGCGGCTGATGGGCTTAGACAGAAACCCAAGACCATTTCAAAACGAAACAGCGTGATCCACTTAAAGCTATAAAACTGCATGGACAAATATACCAGAACTCCGAATCGTCGAATTGGGTTCTTATTTCCTATGTGCACGTCAAATGCTCATAAGAGTCACATGAGCTGGTAAAATAGAAATTGGACTCGATTTACAGCCAGTCAAATTGTGGCTCAAAAAATTATCCAAACATGAAAAGATGCAGTGTAAATCAGATGAAGGCATTGGAGCAGACAAGGATTGTGCCAATAGGCATTACATTTGCGAACAGCAGGACACGTTCCTACTTACTAACGCAATTTCCAGTTTTCTATGACATTCCTCCAATTTAAATTAGATGATCAAATGCACTCGTGAAACCACCTCCATAAGGCTCTGAAGGGACAGAGGACCAGAAATAACACACTTGTGATGCAATGTCACTTCAAGTACATATGCAAAGCATATACGAATACCTACGAAGGAAACTGCAATAACGACGCATACACTTTCATTCACGCAGATTCTGTTCAATTCCACGTGTGATCAGTAACTTCAGGTGACAACTTAACTCCGCATGTTGTCCATGTTAGACGTTCAGCAAGACATCTTGGGAAGTGTAAATTCTACCTATAATTTCAAATACAGCCTGCTGCAGGCTGGACATTGCAAACGATTGTGCTAATCTCTGCATCATTCCACAACAAACCAAACAAACTCCACGGAACCTGAAGTATTGATATCACCTTCCTGCAGGTTGGTGCTAAAACCAGCTTTAAATGTCATCACAGGTTAGTTTATTACCTAGACGATGCCTCAGTGAAATGCCAGTCAAATTGGGCTGGCCACATTTTGACCGACAAAAATGGAGTAAATGCATTTGACCTTTCTTTAAATACCAGGTTTCGTCGTCCGCAATGCAAAAAGACGTGCCCTCATATGCCAAATTTGAATCGGCAAAACTCCTCAATGGCAACTTCCTACTTTATAGCAACATCACAAAATGTCAAAATGTTAAACCAAGACATGTTACTCAAACACAAACCCGTGACAAAACATGAAAAGTCCTGAAACCTACAAAACGATGATTTCTAGACTAAAAAATAAAAATTGCTAGGTTTCGCTTACAATATATGTGATCGATCTATTTCATCGAAATATTTAACATTCGTTGTCGGAAGGAGATTAGGAAAAGCATATAAATTAGTGCAATATGATCATTTAAAGACTTGGCGCGCTAGCAGAATTCAAAATTGACAAAATCTACAAGTTAGAGTGGCCAAAATCGTACAGGGATTCAACGATTTCAACCCATTTTCAATCAACAATGAAATTAATGGGGGTCCACACACTACCTTACAGGTAATATTGCAAATTCCTTTAGCATTTCGCATTTAATGCGAGTGCGTGAATTCGAATTTCGAAACTGCCTGCACATTTAACGTCTATTTCTTAAAAGTTTGTGTCCTGTATGTCTGTACAGGACACAAATTTCATCACTTTAATATTACCAATATCACTATGCGACCAAACATCACGTAATACTTGTAAATAACCAATTCACTCGATATTCGTAATCCACTTAACTTCCAGCTCAACTCATCCACGTATCAACATAGGTTAAATCGATATTTGCTTAACCTGCTTCTCGCAAGGTTTTCAATTCCGACGACTAATGCTGCATGCATGCTAGGAAGTTGCATGCAGGTAAACAACCACACTGCAGTTCCACCACGCCAATGATTGTTGTTTAGCTTCCACATTTGTGTGCTAGCACAACAAGTACATCGAAAATGACATTCCGGTGTGAACAGCCTCCCTTCTGCTACCAATTCCTCATGCTTAATCTACATGGCGAATCCATAGTTTGGAGTGATCAACTCCAACACAAAAGCACCTGTCTCCACTTCATTAATCGCATTTGCATGCAGTGAACACTGCAGATGAATGCGTTTTTGTTACACTCATGTTTCATCAGTCGTGCTTTTGGCAGTGGGGAGCTCAATTGGCACTCAGTACACGTCCAATGTGATTTGTTAAACTGCATTCCACACTCGAAGCCTATTTAAAAAGAAACCTGTGCTGCAGCTTTTGCTGAACTTCACTAGCCCCGTGGTAGGTGAATGTGATCAGAGCAAGGATAAATTTTCCCTGGCTAGCTCACACTAGGCATTAGCGCAGTCACAAGTCCAAACGTACGTTGTCCAATGCACACGTGGTCGCAGCACGGTCCTGTGCTGACTGACTTCTGTCCAGGCAGACACGATGACTGGCAGTGCAGCACACTGCTCTCGCAGTCTGCCGTTCCGTTCACGCAGTAGCACTTGGCACAGGGACGCACATTCGACATCCACGACTGGCCATCAAGGTACCGACTCCCTGAGTTCTCATCTCGACAGCCTAAAGTGATCAAACAGGTAGTTCACAACGCAGTTCGTACAAGGGCTTTACTTCCCCCACCAGTTAAGCTTTCACTTGGCATCACTTCTCTCCTATGTTCTGCACAGAAGCATTCTGTCTAACCAGTCACACAGTTCTCACAAATACCATGTGCATGCTTTTGAAGCAAAAATGTGGCATTGCATGTCCGAGGTAATATTTGGATGTGAGGGCACGAGCAAAGTCCGCTGGGTTATTAGGTTACTGCATAACTGGCATTGGTCTGATGCATGACATGCAGAAATCCAGCAAGGTGTTGCATCAGGATGCAAATAACACCATCTGTTTTGTAACTCACACCCATCCAACAAAACAACATCGACCCCTTATCACTCATTACTTTCCTACTACCTAAACAAACATCTTTCTGCTGGTGAGGACACAAACCTATTGGGGAGGTATCATGTCAATTCACACAACAACTCAAGTCATTTGCTGCACATTTCATGACTCATTTCCTGCACCACAGAATCGGACAAGCGGTTTACTTGATTCAACTTAGCTTTATTTCAAAATACGATTTGGTATTGCTAGCACAGCACAGAATGCAAGTTAACCAGGCTGATGCTGACATGTAGACATTAAAAAGGTGTGCCAAGAACTAGTGGATTTCTGTTCAACTACCAGGACTGCAGTCAGGAATTTCGTGTTAACGGATGCAAGGAATGGTGCGTGCGGGCACCAGTGTAACGGGGGTCCACCTCAGATTCTTGGATTTTAGGCAAATCCTACAGGGGGCACAGTTGTGTGAAGTAAATTCTAGTTTTTTTGGAAGGCGTTGACAGATTCGAGGCATTTCATGTGGCCAGGTTTGCATGTTTTCGCCTACCTTTATCTATCTATGCATTGCCTCTTCAAACCGCATATAATGTAGGCAGTTTACAATCGGACAAACGACGCGCAACACTCGACCGCAATGTGACTTCGTCATCTGAGACCAAACAACGTACCTCCTCAGATCTTGCCACATAAGACGGAAGTGTCAGCGTGCCTCCCAATGTTAAGACTACTTTTGTTCACACGCAAGCGCACACTTATTGGAGGCATGATCTCACCAGGTTTCGCCAGCACTACAACTCATTTCCCTAAACATGGCAAGTCATTACCAGCACTTTCTCTTCGCAAAATCTCACTTGTTTGCTGAGGTGTCCAACTTTAGATGGGTGAAGTCCACCGAGTAAGTCAGTCGTGGTTATTATAGTGCAGTGATGTCCCACTTGTCTATGTCCGGTGGGTTTTCAGCGCACCATCCATGATTGCTTACTCCTTTGCACAATCATTTCATCTGCACTCTTCTCTACTCTTAGTTTGGGGTATCATCATTCTCAAATGACTATCGTTTCAGTGGAATTGGATTCTAATTCACTCAAAATGCGTGCGCAATCAAAGCTATTAATTGTGCACTAAGGGGTTATGGAGACTTAAATATGGCTATCAGTAGGGCAGTGACTTGTGCAGACCACCCATAGCTATCATCCTCTTTTGGCTCGGCAGTCAACATTATTTCAGGCGAACTGACTGGTGTCATTTGTCTTGCGAATCACCTAGCCCAAAAGCAAAACACGACAAGCACTTCATGGCTGGGTTTTCGTGAACGTGGATTTTGGATTTCTCGCTGCAACGTGATTAATGTTATTGCAATCGATTCTAGACAAATCGTTTTCTCTAATCACTACAAACAAATGACTGCCTTCTGGTCTGGCAATAAATGCCTTATCATACCAGGGATGAAGCCTTTGGGTAACCAAGGGTTTTTAGGCTGCAAGGAAGTTCATCTGTCGTTCATTTTACATCCGGCAACGTTCACTTATTCCTCAACTGCGCCGTCGAAATGCAATCCGCGAAGATGACATATAAATTGACTAGGATTAGTTTCCAACATTTCTGTACCTGTATAATCTTACGGTGCTTTGGAATGGATGCTGTGTGGACGAATAACACAGCAGACGCACTTTGTCGATGCTCACTGCTTGTCACTTACATCAGGTGCACGAACGCTGCATGTGGAACACATTGGCATTAGATAAGAGGTAGTGTGTGGGCTGCAACCCTCTTGTTTCTTTCGCATGTACGATACTCTTTGAATAAATACTACTAGCCATGGTAAAAAAGAATGTTCTATTCTCAGATTAACCAAAACCAGCTCCACTATGTACCTCTGCCCACTCAGGCATCTATGCTGCAACAGCCGCATTTTATCATTTAGTGTGCAACTCACGACTTGTCTCGTCGTCCACTGCACTGAAATCTGTAAATCGCACAGGCGTTGGACAAACTGCGCTGCGGTAACTAATTGCAATCTGATTTGATACGTTTTACGGTTTATCGTGACAGTGTAACTGAAAATACAAATCCGATGATTGAGACTAGCGCTCTTTTCTGCCCCGCTTTTCACAGTTATCGTTCATGGACTGCATGTCTTAGAGTTATTCTAAACAAAGCAGTGATTCTCAGTAGTTCCACCATTCCGTGGACATTTTCATTGAATCTAAGAATCCTTAGCCTGCATATGACATCATATTTGGCTTGCACTTCATGGTTTGTGCAAATGATACTGTCAAAGGACAGCAAGGACTGTCATGCCGGTGGTTTCGACAGTTTCTGGTCTCAGTTGTCGCGTTCAGTCAGCAGCCATTGGTGCAAGTTATCGAGAGTCAGTACAAAGGATTGTTAAATGCAATACATGTGCACAACCGTGCTACATTATATCTAAGCCTTGTCCTTGTTAATATTTTAGTGCAATTATGTGCTGTATTTCACCAAAAAGTAATAAAAGAATGACAGAAGGTAAGTTTTTTATCCTCATTGTTTTCTTATACTCGTGGTTAAAGGACAAACTTTATGGAGTGTTCAGGAAATATTTTGATTACCCGCTGTCAACGTACAGCCTATTCAACTGCACCACATGCCTCAACTTACATTCACTTTTTCTGAGTTTAATGATATAAAGATGAGCACTTTGAGGTAACGTACATATGCTTTGTATTGACATTCTCGACCAGGACTGCTCTGGATAAAACCTTGTAACACTGAGGAACGTTGTTTAAGACTATTATTTTGCATTTTGTTCTTGGGACACAAATTAACTAATGCATTATTCTAACATTTTGTTGCGTCTTTGGCTCTTTTTTAATAACAAACCACTGAAAAGACACAATTTGTTTTACTAATAAACTACTTTTGAAAATCTAACAGGATCTATACAGAATAAAAAACACACTTGAATATTATACACGATATTAATGGGTCAACGTGAGATCTGAAACCTAAACAGTAAAAAGAAATTATCTAATACTATGGTTATACCAAATTTGGAATCGTCTATGCTCGTATATTGTTTATTCGATACATCTCACATTGGAATTCTCATTTGATTGTTCTAATATACTTTGGAGTCATGAATGTGTGTACAAATGCATGAATCTTACACAGATGCCGAAAGGAACCTAGCTTTGACCTGTCGATGTCGAACACTAGTACCTTCTTAGGACCTTTTTTGTAGCAACAGGGAAGTCATACTCTCCACAACATGGTTGAGCCCGTTACTAACTACGCACTTGACTGCGCGTTCCTCTAGGTGTTGTATTTCGCATACACTTGTTTTTTACGATAATGAGCTGCTTTGCGAAATATGAGATGGGGCGAATCAACCTTGTGCATCTAACTGATTCTGCCATTTCGGCTGCAACTTCAGAGCTTGAAGGTGAGTGAACAAACTACAAATTTACTCGTAAACCTGATTAATTTATTATTTGTGACCACTAGTTACACCGACAAACGGGTAATTAATTTACTGGCTTAATCAGAAACTCAAAAAATAAGTAAATATAATATGTCAGTGTGTGCTTGGTGATACTTTCTATCCAATTTCAATAACTTCGTTTGAACAAAACAATGGAATCCGCAGGTCAACAGACTAAAATGTTGACACTGCATAAACGATCCCAATGACAGATAGATTCACAAATGAGGTTTCACCCAGCAACACTTAAATGCAAGCTTGAAGACTGAAGCTTCACAGACGCCCTTTATTACTTGCCAAATTTACGAGGCTTCAAGTCATTTACTGACGTTTCATTTGACTCAGCTGTTGGCAAACACGTCTGTGCAAAATTAATCTAGGCGCCATATGTTTTATTTTAGACTCTGGATAAGACATAGATTAAGTTTATGAAACAGATCACTTGCCGCTTGTTATTTTTTATCAATTAAATCAAGGCTCCACAGGTATAGAAAAGTAATTTAATTATGAGCGAAAATAGCTACACTGTACATTGACACCGCGTTGGTATACATAGACAGAACTTATTGACATGCACATTGATTTCCCGAATTCATACGTTAATGGTAAAAATGATCCAAAATTACTGGACTATCTTAACTCAGTTAACGTGGCCGTTAAATTAACATGACCTGTGAAACCGGCCAAAGGTGTGACGGAAGCGTCAATTCATTTAATTTAAGGACGCAACCGACAATTTAAGGACGCAGACAGACGATTCACCAAAATCTGCCATTAATGGCTTGTTTCGGGGCATGTTGTCCTAAGCCCTATTCGAGGTGAACGAGCGTTTTGGACCTGCGCGGGGGATGGAGTTTCGTCGCGGGGCTGTGGGTGCACGCCCGCGTGTCCACTGTCCCTGCACGGGCGCCTATTTCGATCAACAGTGGCCGCAGTTTGTTGGCGCGTCCATGACCGCGCACTCGCGTACCAAAAGAAAAAGACTGGATTATATTTAGAAACGTGGACGCTATCTGGCTTTTGTGGTTCAAGGTGGCCCACGCAGAAGACCTGAAAGTCAATTGTCAATATGTACTTCGGTTTCTTAGTATTTAGAAACACCGAGCAACCAAACGACCTTCAGTAATGTTTGGCTTTGTAGATCGGTTAAGCTAAAATGGCAAGAGACTCTTTACTTCCAAACTAATAAAAGAGCAGCCTTCTGCTCTGATGTTCGAGGCACTGTGTAAACTTTTAAAAGCCCGAGCCATATCCAGGATTCCGAGCTGCCAATAGCTTGGCAGAACCAAGGTATTTACGGTTCCTAAATTTAAATTTTAAATTTGGATCAAAATAAATAGGATTCAATAACCGAAACGAGGTACTAGTTAGTGTATCTGGTCTCAACATCTAACGCCAAATATCATCGTGACAGCAATACCAACATCTCGAAGTCTAAAACGGTTTGCAATTTTTACTGTCCAAATGTTGTTCGCAGGTTTAAAAACGCTGTATTTAAGTTAAAAACTTTATTTTATTGATCACGTAAACTGACCATAATTTACTGTCTCTAATATCTAGTTTAAAATTTATAGCACTAAATTTAGTAAAAGACCTTCCGCTGCTTTGCACTGAAAAGTAGCCCAGATAATTGTTTGCATTGAAATTTCCCACCCTCACAAATTGGTTTAGACAAAACAATTAAAAAAATTGTTACTTTACTTGATGACTCAGCTGATTTACTTTATCAGTTGACAATAAAATCCAAAAAGAGAAATGGACTTCGCTAAACAATTAACGGACAGCTATGTGAAACAGAGTGCTAGTGTACCCGCGGACTAATTTGTCAAAATCCGGAAACTCCACTAATGCCGAAGTCGTGTTGCGACAAGCACTTGACTAATCAGTCTCGAAATACACGTGCTTGTAAGATATCGGAAAAGATCCAGGGTCCGCCACTAAGCGGACACCAATGCGAATTAGAGCTTTAAAGTGAGAGGCAAGAAAAATCGGATTTATGAGGCCGAGGTCTGGTTGATCACGAAAGAACTTGATATTTGGAAAGTAAATACTAAAGTCATCAACTCAGGACATGGTTTTGGTGTACAAATGTTGTTTGAATGATTTATGGAACATATTTGAACTGATTCTTGATGAACCGTAAAAACTCTGACAGGGATTAATGGTAATGCACTGTTTCTTGTGATTAGGGAAAAATCAAAGCACGATGTGAAAGGAAACATCAGTGGGATTAGCTGTCTGATTGGACGAATTGATAACTTTTGCTTGTCTGTCCATCCTCTTCATTTACTTAAAAATCCTAGGTTTTCTACAAATATATCCAATTAGAGGAAGGTAGTGGACATTTAAAAAGATATTTTGCAGTATTGTGGGGTCGCAGGCACATTCACAAAGGTAGGTGTTTAACAATATACATATAAGAAATAAATGCTGCTTACTTTTATCAGGTGCCTTTTCGGCCTTTGGTGTAGATTTGCTTGTTTGCCTAGACGCAGCGCCTTTGTACACAAGTGAGGCGAACGGCTCATCGTTTTGAGAGAGCAAAATGTGATTGTCATTTTCCATTTTACCTAACATGTGTTCACAGCTTTCATCACAAAGGCTAACCAGGACATTTCCCACTGATTGACAGGAACACTGGCACCCAGTCGAGGAGTCCCTCCAGCTGGAAAATATTCCATGTCGCACACCGTCAGAGTCGACGCAAAAATCCACTGGGTGCCCATCCGCCTTGTCAGAGTGGAATTCTGCTTCAAAGACGATGTTATCTGTGCCTGAGGATGGGAATTTAGATTGTATCTCCTGCAAGCACGTCACCTCGGAGGATAGGGCGAGTAGAGTCATGAATAAAAATAGGAAATTGGGCTGTTTATCTTTGTGGAAATAGTGCAACATGTGAGAGAACTTCACTACTGTAGCCAACTGGTAGGCGCAACGACGTCGTGTGCATGAGCTTACGACGTCAACAGGGAGAAAGCGTTTTTCAATTGCCAAAATGGCCAATACGTGGTGGCAGGAAGAAGGGGAACAAAGTTCTGAGTGTTGAAGTAAAATGGCAATTAAGGCTACCTTAGGCTGACGGACGTGCATAGCGTAAGATGGATCGAAATGTGCCGCATTTTTATGATATCCGGAAACGCGTCATGTGTTTGTTTGCCCGTGTTTGCTCGTAGCCACTGTTATTGGTTTTGATTTGATGTGCTGTTCAGATTGCGCGACAGGTACGCGTCTCCCGAAAACTGTCAAGGCAGCTGGATGTGTTGCGCTAGCAAAACATGCGATCTAGTGTGCCCAGCCAACGATGTTTTATATACAGCAGGTGAAGATGCGTACGCCACAGCTGGTACCCAATCAGTATTTGACCTTCACCCAACCAATCACAAAAGCTCACCAACTGAGTCGGTTTGATTATTTTTTCTCTGGCACAAGTTGCAAGCGGCATGTTTACTCTCACGGTTTGAAAGCCTAAGCATGACTGTTACTAAACACTGTATTTTGATTCGCGGGTTGTGTGACGCTAAAGCGCTGTTTTACTGGTAGAAAGCAAACACCGAAATTTCTATTTCACGGGTAAACGGACCACTAATAACCAAGACGTGATTAAATTCCCTATTCTGTTTAAGCCTTGCGTGGGGTCATTCAGTTGGTCCGTATTTTCCTAGAATCAACTACTGCTGGGAAGCTAGAATGATTATTGAAATGCTGAGTATTCCTTCTCAAAATGTCAGTAGCTTTCGGAATTCCAATTATTGAAAATACAAAATATGAAACAGTGCTTTGGTTTGGAATTGAGAGAGCAGTGTAGGACACCACAAAATTCAAAAAGAAAGGTATGAGACTCGAGTGTCTAATATGCACACCCTCGCTTGGATTCAAACCGGGTACCGCTCGTAACGACCCCCATATCCTTTCATGCGACATAAATCGTGAAATATGAAGGTAGAAATTGCGATTTCTGTGTCAGTGGACTTCGTCACTGTTTTCTTTACGGCGCTAACTTTACTAAACATTCCCCAATTGAAATACTCACCCCAAATGCTCAGTACAAAAAAATAAGCTAATCCTTTGGAAGCGATGCAGATTTACTCCTCATACAGCCTAAATGTGCACAGATTTATTATTGCGTACACTTTTCAGAATGTGATCCTACGCCGAACAGCGTTCTTTGCCAGATTGTCATCTCAGGTTATTTTCTCAAGAAAAAAATGTTATGGCGATATTTACTAGTACTTTTTAATCTGATAAAATTTACCGAGCAGTCTACATTAACTTGCCCAATGACTAGAACTTTCGCATTTCATAAATTTACACGAACTACTAAAATATAATAATGGATCTCTGCATTATCGAAATATGAATTTCCTTTCCTGAGTATTGTATATCTAGAGAACGCCAGGTGCGAGGTGATACCTTCCTTATTTTATACCGACTCCACTGATAGCCGATTTTTTTAAAAGGAAAGCAGATGCTCTTAATGTTGCATTAAGAGTCGAAGTTTCTTCAGCACAGCCAAACAGTTTCCACGATTAAAAGATTAAAATGATGTTAATTTCAAAAACCCTTTCGGGAAACAGATCGAGGCATTAGGCATCAAAAATTCTTTTAAAAAAAATTCAGTTTGACTCAAGGTTACTATATCAGAAAAGCATAAGCAAATGGCAACAATAAGGTGACATAAACATTAATGGTGATTCCGTAAAGTTCGTTCAAACGACGACAACATGATTCGCAAAAAATGTGTTAAATGATTTTAAATTTAGATTAGATTTATAATAAAACAACCAAAAAGTTGGCGTCTCATGTCGCAGGTTTCCGCTAACGCATTGCATTTTAACAATTTCTTGTACTGCCTCTTGGTAACTCGCACCGATGATTGCTGACTAACAGATTGAAAGCAAAAATTGAGCCCGAAAGCAGTCGAAACCGCCGACATGACAGTCCTTGATGTCCTTTGACGCTGTCACTCGTACAAGTCATGAAGTGCAAGCCAAATATGATGCCATATGCAGGCTAAGGATGCTTCGATTCAACGGACATGTCAATGTAATGGTAGAAATACTAAGAATCACTGCTTGTGTTAGAATGACTTTCAAACTTGCAGTCCATGCAAGGTAACTTTGAAAAGCAGTGCAGAAAAGAGAGCTCGCCACAATCATCTGATTTGTATTTCCAGCTATATTCTCACGATAGACGGTGAAACGTGTCAAATCAGATTGCAATTAGTTACCCCAGCACAATTTGTCTAACTCCTACGCGATTTGCAGATTTCAGTGTAGTGGACGGCGAGACAAGTCGTGAGTTGCACACTAAATGATAAAATGCGGCTGTTGCAGCATAGATGCTTGAGTGGGCAGAGGTATGTCACAGAGCTGGTTTTTTGGCTCAACTAAGAATAGAAACTTCCTGTTCTGCCATGGCTAGTAATAGTTCTTCAAAGAGTATCGTACATGCGAAAGAAACAGGAGGGTTGCAGCCCACACACTACCTCTTATTCGATGCCAATTTGTTCCAAATACAATAAGCAGCGTTTCTGCAGTTTATGTAGGTGACAGGTAGTCGGCATCGACAAAATGCGTCTGGTGTGTTACTCCTCAACACAGCATCCATTCTTCATCCCCTAAAAGTAAACAGGTACGGGAATGTTGGAGACGAATTCTGGTCAGTTAATTTGTGATCTTCGCGAGTTGCAATACAATGGCATAGTTGGGGAATCAGTGAATGTTGCCGGATGTAAAATGAACGACAGATGAAAGTTCTTACAGCCTACAAAACATAGGTTACCCTAAGGATTCTTCCCCGGTATGATAATGCATTTATTGCAAGACGAGAAGGCAGTCATTTATTTGTGGTGAGTAGGGAAAATGATTTGTCTAGAATCGATTGCAATAACACCAATCACGTTTCATTGCACGGAAACACGCACGGTAAACTGCCATTGAAAGCACTGTGTTACATAAACAGAGATTTGCAGCGAGAAATCCAAAATCCACGTTCACGAAAACCCAGCCATGAAGTGCTTGTCGTGTTTTGCTTTTGGGCTAGGTG